>QEPC01013253.1:918671-937264 GCA_003113815.1 Sphenodon punctatus
ACAAAAAATAACCACTAAATCTATCTAAGCTAAGCTAAATAAATGAATGAGAATATGGGGGTAGATGGGTTGGATGGGTGAAATGGGAGGAGGATTGCAATGGATTGGGGAGCTGAGAAATGCTGGGAGAGGCAGCCTTCTGAAACGCCTTCTGTTCAGGAACAGTGATTACCTCAGAAGGTGTTGGGAAGGGGGGAGGCAGATAGTTTTGTTTCTTGCAAGCCTCTCCACCCCTGGTTCCTGGAAATCTGCTCCTCAGCTGACTACCCCTCCCTGTCACATTTGACCTTCCAGTGACCCTTTTTTTGTCATCTGAACTCACCCAAACTGACCAAACTGTTCGGTCATTTCGACATTCGGAATTGAGTTCGGTTCAGTCAGTTCGGGTTTGGATTCGAGTTCGGGTTTGGTCATCTGAACAGGCCGAGTTCGGGCAGAATTCCAAACTGCCGAACCGCGTTCGCCCATCCCTACCAAGAATGTATATGAAGATTTTTGCAAAATAATATAATCCAACTGCTTATAAAATTGGATTCCTTTATCCAATCTTTGTGGAATTTGCTTGTGGAATTTGCACTTAATGCCTTCCATTGGCAGTACAATCTCTCTCCATGTTTCAACCAAATATAATAAAAAAAACTTACAGCTAAAAATGTGTTTTCCATTGAAACAATGGAAAATGAAAATGAAAGCAAAAACGAAAAATTTGATATTTATGAAAACGAAAAAAACATTTAAATAATGAAAATGAAAACTGAAAACGAAAAATGACATGGGCTCCTGATACACACTGCTACATGATTGTCTTCCTGGCTGATCTAGAAATTTAGGGAAAGATGATTGTAGAAATGATTTCCCGGTTTGGTGAGCTTTCTGGTTACAAAATCAATGTATCCAAATCTTTCTGGAACAGCTTGTTGACTGAGGCCATTGACTGAATGGCTCCCAGGTGTCAGCTCCCAGAATGCCAATGGTGGAGGTCGCCGTGGTTCATGGAGGACCTATGCCGGATGAAGCAGGATGGGCGGCAGTTGGAGCACTGGTGTTGCTGGACTCGTACTGAAACTGACTGATTGCAGCATAAAGCTCGTTCCCTGGGGAGGATAGCAATGGAGATAGCCCCTTAGGAATGAGGCGTCCCTAATCGCCGCTACCTCATTCTGTCTGGCTATGTCTAAATGTCTTGTCAGAATCTCCTTTCGAGCCACGCCCTAAGATACAATGTCAGCATAATCCAATGAGAGACCCATCTGTTTCTACCCTAATCTGCCACTTGCTTTTATAGGTATCACTCTTAAGGAATTGAGACAGGCCTAAATCCTCTGAGGTTCTTAATTTAAGCCAGTATTTGAACACCTGAGACCAAGCAGTCACCTTCCAACTTAGTTGGCCCGATTCCAATCTCAGGGCCGCAATAGGGGTTCCATTGGGTAGCCCCATAAGCCTCCTGAGGAAGTGGGATTGTAGCCCCTCCACCTTACAATCCAAAGGAAGAAGAGGGACCCAAATCTCTGCTCCATAAAGGAGCTACGATTTGACCCTAGCATCATGGACTTTAATTGCCATCTCAAGGTTTACATGACCTGACCTGTAGGGATGGGTGAACGTGGTTTGGAAGTTCGGTGTTCGACCCGAACTCGGCCTGTTCGGATGACCGAACCCAAACATGAACCCAAACACGAACATACCGAACTGAAGCAAACACTGAACAGCGAAATGGCCGAACACTTCGGTCAGTTTGGATTGCGTTCGGTTGAGTTTGGGTGGTTAAAACGAACGTGGTCTACTGTCACTCTGTCAGGTCACTGGAAGGCCAAGCAGGGAGGGGGAACTGTCACTCTGTCAGGTCACTGGAAGGCCAAGCAGGGAGGGGGAACTGTCACTCTGTCAGGTCGCTGGAAGGCCAAATGTAGCAGGGAGGGGGAAGTCATCTGACTCAGCTAGGCGCAGACTTCCAGGTACCAGGGGTGGAGGGTGGTGAGTGGCTTGGAGTAGCAGCCAGCCTGCCGAATCACCATACCTTTTCACCTCAGACCACTGACTTGGAGTAGCAGCCAGGCACCTGAAGGCATGCCACAGTGCTGTGTTGCTGAGTGGGAAGGCAGGTGAAGTGGATGCTAGCGGGTTCCCGACTCCAGCAGCCAGTCGCCTGGCCCATTCAGTGGGCCAGCGTCCTGCACCAACTGCTGCTGCCTCTACCAGCAGGAGCAGTATTGGGGCAGAACAACAGCAGGAACCTCCCCAGCAGCGCCGTCAGTCCACCATGGAGGAGATGGGGTGGGGGGATCTTTCAAGGCCATCGGCAGGGCGCTGTGGCACAGGCTTCCAGGAGAAAGGCAAGCGCCTGGTGGCCGAGATGATTGCCCTGGATGGCCAGTCCTTGTCCATTGTGAAGGACAAGGGCTTCCAGTGGCTGATTGGGTTCCTGGCCCCCAACTTTAAGCTGCCTACCCGCTCCTACCTGAGTTGGATTGTGGTCCCACAGCTCTATAGGGCTTTGAAGGAGCGGGTGAGGGAGCAGTTTTCAGGGGCTGTGGGGGGCCACAGTCCACTTTACGATGGATCTGTGGTCCACCAGAAATGCCCAGTATGCCTACCTGGCGGTGACAGCACACTGGTGGCAGGATGCAGAAGCAGCACCTGGCAGTGGCAGGAGGGGACCTGAAGCAGGGTATAGGTGGGCCCTGCTTCAGGCCCAAGTTATGGACAGCTCCTACACTGCGAGGAACGTTGAGGTAGCCCTGGCCCCATGGAGAGGGAGTGGATTACGCCAGGCACGGCCTTCACCAAGGGGTGTGTGGTCATGGACAATGTGGTCAATATCCTTAAGGCAGTCCGTGACGGGGGGTTCATGAGCATCCCTTGCGCCCTCCATCTCATTGCGAAGGACTCATGAGCATCCCTTGCGCCCAGAGGAGCTCATCTCAGCTGGGCTGGGCCCGGCTTCCAGGGATTCCTCTCTGAAACAGGAAAACATAGGGACACCAAGTAAATATCATGCATTTATGATGATGCCTCTAATCCTCCCTCCTTTGGGTGCTAGTAGGGATGGCAACTAAAAAAAACCATAAAGAAAAGCACGTGCAAATCCTGCCCTCCCAGGGGTGCTAGGGGATGCTAGATATTACAACTAGAAAGCCCCTGGCTGGCAC
Source organism: Sphenodon punctatus (assembly GCA_003113815.1). Classification (NCBI taxonomy): domain Eukaryota; kingdom Metazoa; phylum Chordata; class Lepidosauria; order Sphenodontia; family Sphenodontidae; genus Sphenodon; species Sphenodon punctatus. The sequence goes on from QEPC01013253.1 coordinate 921,824, forward strand.
GTTCAAATCCTGCTGCCCTCCTTGGGGTGCTAGGGATGGCGATGCAAGATGTGACCCTGGCTGAAGGAATGAGACTGTCCTTATTTGGGGGTGCGTAGGGAATGGGATGGCAACTGGAAAATGGAGACCTTTGATAGCCTGGCAAATGTTTGGGTGGGGATGCTCATGCCTGACTGCTGGAAGCGTCCCCCACACTACAGTACCCTCTCTCTCTGTGGCAGACATCCGCTGCCACCCAACAACAGTTGGCCACTGTTTGTGCCTGACTGATGCCCACTACCCACGCACCCACCCTCATGCCAGTGAGCTGAGCTCACTCTAACTTTCTTGTCTTAAAAGTAAAAAAATGGTTAACAAACCTGGCAGGAATGGCAGTAGAGACCACCGCTTCCTCCTCGTCCGAAGAGGAAGCCAGTGCCACCGGTGCCACGGTAGGTGTATCAGGGGCACCGGCCTCCACTTGTTCCTCCTCCTCCTCCTCCACCAGCAAATGTGCCCCCAGCCGGGGGATGTGAACAGCCTTCTTCATTTATTTATTTTTTTCAAAAAAACCACACACCAACAGTCACCCACAACACACACCAACCACCCAAACCCACAGCACAGCCAAACCCAACACAATCACAGTCAAAACACACAAACCAAGCAGCCACCAAATCGAACACACACCCACTCGCCTCACAGCTCCACATGCACACGAATTTCCAGTTTCCGGCGCGATTTCCGGTTTCCCGCGCGCTCGCAATATTTTTAGGCCGATCACCGAATACCAAACATGATCTTGGCGATCCACCCGAACAGCCGACACTTGAACAGCCGACACCCGAACACACGAACCTAATGTGGCCGAACTGAACGGCCGAACGCGAACTCGACGATCCACCCGAACGGCCGAGCCCGAACACATGAACCGAACGGGGCTGAACCCAACGGCCGAACCCGAACCACGATCTGTTCGCCCATCCCTACTGACCTGGCAAAAAATGTCTGTATAGCCAGAGATGAAGTCTTAGCAACCATCTGAGAAGTCAAGAAATGATCTGACCAAAGTTCCCTAGATGTAAAATTTAATCCAAGGTACTTAAACGTTTTAACCTGTGAGATTTTGGGGGGCCCTATCTGCCAACTGAATTCCTTTTTTGCTTTAGAGAAAACAACCACTTTGGATTTGTGATAGTTTATGATAGTTCATTTTTATCACAATACTCTTGAAAAGCATTTAAATGATGAGAAAGACCCACCGTTGTTTGAGAAAGAACCACCAGGTCATCGGCATATAACAGACCACCAATGGGTCTTGCTGCCAGTTTTGCTGAAAAAAAAACTTTTTTAGAAAGTAAGGGCACAACATCATTTATGAATAGATTGAATAAGGAGGGGGCCAAGACACCCCCTTGTCGAACCCCCTGAAAAGAGTTAACATTCCTTGTTAGGTTGATTATCAATTTTTACTACTAAATTTGAGTTGGAGTAAAGCCCCATGATTAGTGAAAGAAGCCTCTTATCCATTGAAAACTGATTCAATTTCATCCATAACAATTCCCTGTTTACCGAGTCGAATGCTGACCTCAAATCAAGGAATGCCATGAACAATTTATTATTTGAGGCGTGATATTTTTCTACTAGATGGTACAATATAAATGAATGATCTGTGGTGAATCTTCCACGATGAAAACCAGCTTGTTCTGGAAAAATTATATGCTGTTTTGACATCCAGGCCTCCAGCTTACACAGGAGATGTTTCGCATCAATTTTTACAAATAACACTGAGTAAGCTGATTGACCTGTAATTAGCTGGATAGGACGAAGGGTCGTTTTTAAGTATTGGGATGATTATAGCTCTATTCCAATCGGGAGATATAATTCCAGATACATTTATTGCTGCAAATACAGCTGCCAAAAGTGGAGCTCACCAATCCAAATTAGCCCAAATAAGCTCGATCTGAATAAGATTGGGGCCCGGGGCTTTGCCAAGTTTAAAAGTCACAACTAAATCCACCACTTCCTCTGATGTAACTGGAGGCCATAAAGCGAATGTGGACCACTCAAGGATAAAACATCTTTCCTCATCTAGTGACTGAAAGAGCTGTTGGAAATTGAATTCGCAGACTTCCGGTGCTATGACCGAGGACCGAGGTGTATTTGGGACTCTGACTGATCTGCTAATAATAGTCCAGACATTTTTAGAGTTTTTTTATTTTATCATGACCTCGATGCTGCACTTGTGACAGTGGGTGAATCAAAGGTAAGGGAAGCCCAGTCATGTCTATTGTTGTGGGATCAGTTTCAGTGGGTATCACCCGCTGACACATCGGATGTCCTTGGGACAGTTCGGGCCACCTATTGTGAATTAGATCCTGTTAGGGGAGTAGGGGTGAGGGAACCTATAACCTGAGGGCAACTGTAGGAAAGGTCCCAAGTACCCAGGTAGGGAAAACACCAGGAAGGGGAAACCTCTCAGCCCATCTCTTAGGAGTTTTGAGACTGTTCTCATTCTTACCAGCCAGGGAACCCGGTCTCAGAATGTGCAGCTCATCGTTGAGGTTATAGAGGCAAGGCACAGAGGGAACACAAGTTAAGGGAGAATGAGACAAGGCACAGCTAAGGCAAAACACATAGCTAGGGGCTAAAGGGAACACAAGGCTATGGGGAAGCAAGGCATGGCTATAAGGGAACAGAGCTATAGGGAGAGCGAGCAAGGCCAGGTGGGGCAATGATGAACACAAAGCTATGGGGGAACAAGGCATGGACATAGGGGGAGCAGAGCTATAGAGAGACCAAGCAAGACCAGTCTGAGAAAGATATGGGTCATCCCCTAGCCTATATGGCACTAAAAATATGGTCTAACTGCTGTACCAAATTGGAAATAATAAAAGAAAAATCTCCTTATACTCCTATATTTGACATACAAGCAAAATTAACAAATACAAGTTCTAAAGCCAAACAGGAATGGAAGGACAAGGGTCTCTACTTGGTTACCTACTTTTTTGTAAATCAATTTTTTTTCACAAAAGATAAAATAGAGAACAAACTGGGGGCAAAGGTGGATTTCTTCATGTATACTAAGTTAAAATCTTTTTATGTGATAACAAAAGATAGAACATTATCGTAGATCCCTTTATGCCCTAGAACGGACCCCTTTTGGAGATCCCTCTTATACCCATACTCTGTCAAGTTTATACAGAGAAGTCAATAAATGTATCATATAATTTACCTGATGCAGGTTACATCTCCTTGTGGGAGGATGAACTTCTTTTAGAAGAAACTAAAATGCAAGTAACCTGGACTAATATGATAAAATTGTCAAGGTCATTAACTGTAAAGGAGCCCCAAATCAAGATAATATACAGAATGTATATTTATTTATTTATTTATATATATATAAACTTTACATCCCCCCCGTCCTGCCCACAGGGCACCCTGGGGCGGTGAACAACAGTATCAAAACAATAAAACAATTTAAAACCATTAAAAATCTACAATACAGGGGAACAAAAACCTTTCCCCCCGCCCCTACACCTACCCCTCGCCAAAGGCCTGGAGGAACAGTCAGGTCTTACATAAACACCAAAATGACAAGAGAGTGGGAACCAGCCAAGCCTACCCCAGGAGTGAGTTCCACAGCACAGGGGCGGCCACCGAAAAAGATCTAACATCGGTGGCCACCCACCTCACCAAGGGAACCTCCAGAAAGGCTCCCATTGTCGATGTCAAGGGTCGCACAAGCACAGGGGGAGTGAAGTGGTCCCGCAGATAGGTAGGGTCCAGGCCATGAAGGTCTTTATAGGTTAAAACCAGCACCTTGAACCTGGCTCAGTGCTTTATAGGCAGCCAGTGCAGATCCTGGAGCACTGGTGTCATGTGCTCCCTGCGACCCACCCCCGTAAGGATATGGGCCACAGCATTCTGCACCAGCTGCAGCCTCCGGACCAGCTTCTTGGGAAGCCCAACGTAGAGTGCGTTGCAGTGATCCAGCCTCGAGGTGATAAGAAGGCATGGATGACAGTGGCGAGGTCGGAGTCTGAGAGACACGGCCGAAGCCGCCGGACAAGACGTAACTGCTGAAGCGCAGTCCCCACCACAGCCACAACCTGAGATTCCAGGTTGATCCGGGAATCAAGGAGCACACCCAGACTCCGCACCTGAGAGACCATGGGAGGGCGAATCCCCCCAACAAGAGGAGAGTCAACCACCCCNTGTAACTGCCAAAACACACTCCCCGCCACAGCCACAACCTGAGATTCCAGGCTCAGCTGCGAATCGAGGAGCACACCCAGAATCCACACCTGAGAGACCATGGGAGGGCGAATCCTCCCAACAAGAGGAGAGTCAACCACCCCTAGGCCTCTCAAGCCCTTGCCCACCAACATCACCTCCATCTTTTCAGGATTCAATTGCAGATGACTCCCCCAAGACCACCCTGTGAGTTCTCCCAGCCAGAAATGAATTAAACCAGTCCAAGACCGTCCCACCAGTCCTGACATGGTCCCACAGGCGAGTCACCAACACCTCATGATCAAAAGTGCCGAATACAGCCGTAAGGTCTTGCAGGACCAGTAAGGTCTGACGACCCTGGTCCAACGCCAGATGGAGATCGTCAACCAAGGCTACCAATGCTATCTCCGTACCATACCCAGGCCGAAACCTAGACTGGGAGGGATCAAGGAAACCATTGCGGTCCAGATGTTCCTGGAGCTGTCGTGCCACAGCCCGTTCAATACCCTTCCCTAAAAAGGGGAGGTTAGAGATCGGCTGATAACTGACAGGAGCATCAGTGTCAAGAGATGTTTTCTTGAGCAGGGGCCTAACCACAGCCTCCTTCAGGCAGTCAGGCACCCTGCCCTCCTGAAGGGAGGCACTAACCACCCCAGCCAGCAATGTCCTTAACATCTCCTGACTGGCTTTCACCAGCCAGGACGGGCATGGCTCTTGCTCACAAGTGGTGGCACAGACAGATCCCAACAAGGACTCCACATCAGCAGGCAACACCATCTGAAACCGATCCCACAAAACAGGACAGGATGGGGCATCCATAGCCCCAATATGATCCTCTGCAATAACTGTGGTACCGAAATTGTGGCGGAAAAGCTCTGCTGGACGTGACTTTGCAGATGCAATAAGGGCAGCAAAGAACTGCTTTTTTGCTGCCTACACCACCACAGCATAGGCCTTTAAACTGCTCTTATACTGTGATCGATCATACTCATCGCGGGTCCAGTGCCACCGTCGCTCTAACCGCCTGCTCTCCTGCTTCAAACAGCGCAGGCCCTCAGTAAACCAAGGAGACGTGCAGGAGACTAGAGAGTGCAGCGGATGCCTCGGAACCACTCTGTCAATGGTCTCAGCCAACAAGGTGTTCCAGAAGGCTACGAGATCATAGACAGAGTGGGTGTTAAGGTCCAGGGGAAACTCCCCCAGAGCATTCTAGAACCAATCCCGTTCCATAAGTCTCCAGGGGCAGACCAATCTAATAGGTCCAGCACCCATTCGGGGGCTGACATGAGCCAGGATGCATGCCTTAAGATGGTAATGGTCAGACCATGACAAAGGCTCTACCCCCCTGACTTCTACTAACTGACCCCCCGCCTCAAGGCCGGTGCAGAATACCAAATCTAGTGTATGTCCCTCCTCATGTGTGGGGCCACAGATTATTTGGGAGAGTCCCATGGTTGTCATGGAGGCCATGAACACATGCCTCGGTGTCAGTGTGAATGTTAAAATCCCCCAGGACCACTATTATAGGGGTCCGGACGATCACATCTGACACCAGATCAGCAAGAGCATGTAGGTATGCCACCGGACTATATGACAGCACAAAGACTACATCAGATAAATAAAAAAATATCCCAGTACCTAATGGCATGGATGGGTATTTTCAGATGTTACGAGATCACAGTGAACCACAGTTAATACCCACCTGTGGTCACTGTGCCTCGAACGTCTGCTTGGCAGCCGCCAGATGTTCGCCATGCTCAATCGGCACATGGGGTCAATTTCAACCATGCTTCCCGGGCTAGCCGCACCAATTTCCCAGGAAGCGTGGTGAAAATGATCCCCAGTGGAGATCAAAGAAAAGTCACGTCTGGTCGGGCGCCACGGCCCGGGATCACTGGCGGGATCCCGGGCCGTGGCGATTTCGGGCAGACGCTGTGGCCGCATTGGCCCTGCCGCCCACCCGTCTCCCCAGAGGGTGGGCGGCGGGGAGCGTGGAGGGGCGGGGCCATGTGGCCGCACGTTGTGCCACGTGGCCCCGCCCCCTCTCAGATTCCCCACCGGGATCCCCCGGCATGGCTGCTACAGCGTGACGGGGTCATCCCGGCGGGGGATGAATTGATTGTTTTCGGGATGGGGCCAACCGGTCCCATAACATCTGAAAACACCCATAGCCAGTTCCCAGGCACAACTTTGCACTCTTGATGGAACTGCCCCCATGTTAATTCATTCTGGAAACAGATATGGACACACATGAATGCAATAGCACAGGTAGAAATACCGTTTCAGCCAGCTGTGGTGCTACCAGGATTTTTGCCTATGTCATCAATTATTATGGAAAGGAAAATAGCCTGTCACCAATTAAGATTAGCCGTGTTGCATACAATCCCACTCCATTGGAAATCAGACACAGCACATACAATTTAAGTCTCTGGTATATTCTCACTATGGAGAGAATCAATGCTGAGCTAAGTGGTGACCTGGTGGGCTTCTACGCTGTTTGGCTCAAATGGTGGGATATTGTTTAGGCCCTTACAGATACCTCCTTCAAAACCCCTATGCTCTGTGTCTCCACAATCTAGATAATAAATTCTGATCTAGTTTCCTTTCTCCCCGCCGGCTCCTCCCAGCATCGTCCCAGACAATGCTTCTTTTATTGCTTATTATTTTCTCTCTGTCTCCATTTCTTTTTGTAATTCGTTATTTCAAAGTTGTTCTTTTGTCTCCCCAACCAATTTTTTTAAACAAACAACGTATTTATTTTTTAAAACTTAATTTATTTTCTTTTCGTTTGGTGTTTTTTGTTGTTGTTGCCATGTTAATCTAATTGCCTTGTAAATCCAGAGGGAATCGCTTATATTCATTTACTCATATCTTTATTGATGTAAAGCACATATGTATTTCCCACAAAGCTGAAAGTGAAACTCTGTAAGAAGCTCGCTGAGTTGTTCCTCATGAGTAACCTGGCTCTGTGAGAATAATGTCCCCGGTTTCAAGTTTACCTTGGTTTACCATTAGATATCTCAGTTCAAATCTGCTGGAAGTTGCTTTGCTGTTGGTCAAGGTATGCATAGGAGCTGGGTTAAAAAAATGGCCAAAATAAAAATGGCCATGGAGGCGCCATATTTCTCCTTTTCTGCTGGTTATTATGGCTTTAGCTGTGGGAGTGGGCACTCATACATTTGGAGGGTTTGAGGGCACATGCCTTGCCTCTCTCTCCTTCCCAAACAGACATATGACGCTTCAATTATATTTTAATATTTTCAGCTTGACCTTTTTTTTTTTTTTAACCCTTTCCCCCTTTCTGACTTTTTGTTTAACACTCAACCCCCTCCCCCACCCCTGGCCTTTTTCTGACTTTTGTATGTCTCTGCCCTATACCCTTCCCCCCCTTTTTCATGTCACTTTCCCACATTATAAAAAAGGCTGCATTGTTTTAAAGTGGTTGTTTAGGATGCAAGTTACAATTTGATATTCCCCATTAACGTATTCTGCTTTTCTCTGCATTTGAACTTAATGCAAATTGTAAAATTGTGCATTGTAAGCATTCCCACATTCCATTTGATGTGCATATTTCTCTTGCATTTATCCGCATTCTCAGCATTACAGGAAGGAAACCAGAAATGACCTTTCTCCCCCTCCTCTGGAAGCGGTTTCTCCCACCACTCCGGAGGTTCTTTCCCTCCCTCATTTGCCATGCCTGGAGCAGCATCGCCAGCTCTCTCTGGACTTCGTTCTCCTGGAGGATTAACAGAGGATTCCTATGTCCCATGGCTCCATCCATTCCAGCTCCCAGTTGTGCATACCCTGCTTTATTTTTTAATCTGATATTTAATCAGTATGTGCTGGTGGTGCCACTTCTGGTTGTGCTTTGCGCAAGTTAATGTTTTTAAAAAATAATAATACAAAAATCATATAATATACTGTTTTTTATATTTATTTGCATTTATTATGGTTATATTGCCAATCCATCCATTCCACCCCCATCCACAGGCCCCCTGGAGCACACACCATGAATCTTTTCATTGCTCCATGGCCTCTTGTGCGTGTGCAAAATAACAAAAACAGTGAAAAACAGCAATTTGGAAATACACTAAAATCCATAAAATTGTGGGTCAGAATGAGTCAGTAGAATGAAAGTCAATTTCTTGATAACCGTATTTACCCACTATTCCTCATAGTTGAGTACCCTTCTTCGGTAAGATGATACCAATCAGCTAACCAATAAGCTACCCCTAATTGTGAGTATTGGCTATGGGAACAAAGTTTGCTATTCATTTCAGCTCTACTTGGAAGCTTGACAAGTGGATTTGTGTTGTAAGAACTCAACTTGGAGCTGCCAGGACAAGGGGAGCAGTCCAAGTGGCTTGCTCAGACACCCAGCCCTGCGAAAGGACAAACAACTTGAAAGAGAGGCGGGTGTAGTACCATAGATTATACTGCAGTGTCTGTCAAAATTATTTCTTTGATAATTGATTTTGGGATGGGCCCATGGGTGGGTAGTGATCATAACCCACTTTTTTTTATATCTTGGGGGATTTATTCCCCATGTTTGTGCCCCCCCCCAAGCAGGGACCCCTCATGATCTAGTCCTCCTACTGGATCAGGTCCAATTAGGAAAAGGTGGGACACTGAGTTAGAAACGGTGCTGCTGTTGGCTCTCGACTCCCCTGAGGGGTTGCATCATGCTCAGGAATTGACACATTTACTTGCCCCTTCAGCAGCCCTGGATAGTTACCAAGATTTGATTCACTGGCTTACTCCTTTCCTAATAACTGAAAAGGCAGTTGGGCCGCCCCATTACTTCAAGAAACCACTGGTTTTATAGGGATTGCTGGATCCTATGTACAAGGGTAAGATGGCTGTACCGACAGTTTAAGGCTTTTAATAGGGTGTTCCTATTGGTGGAATTGATAAATGCCTGGCAAAATTATAAAGCCCTTTTAAAAACCAAAAGAGAGGAATATCATAGTCATCTATGGATGGAATTGGATAGGGCTGCTAGGGATGTTAATTCTAATAAATTCTGGAAACTAGCGAGGGGAATTGGATGGGAGCCAGGTAGATGTGGTGGGCCCTCAGATGGAGGCCTGGTCTCTGAGGAGTCTTGAATTAACCATTTTAGATCTCTTTATGCATCTCCTACTCCCTTAAACTCTATTGCTCAGCTCCACATCGATATCCTGGAGTGGGACCCGGTCTCTGTTGAGGAGATCAGGGAGTTGATTAGTTCTTTAATGGGAGGTAAAGCTCCCGGGGGTGACTGCCTCCCAGTCGAATTGCTCAAGGCTGGATTGAGCGGTGGGCCCCAGTCCTGGCTTCCTTTTTCACATGGTTAAATTCCTCGGGCTACCTACCAGAGTCCTGGTGTGAGGCTATTGTAGTTCCAATCTTTAAAAGGGGGAACCTGGAAAATCCAGAAAACTATAGGCCCATTAGTCTCCTTAGTACAATCAGCAAGTTGTATGGGAAGTGTTTGTTGTTGAAACTTAAGAAGTGGCTTGAGGTGCATGCTGTTATGATCAAGGAGCGGATAGGCTTTAGAGAGGGGAGTTCCACCAGTGACCATCTTTTTATTTTGACCCATTTGATCCAGAAATATTTGGTATCCCAGAAGGCTTTGTTCGCAGCCTTTATTGATTTAAGGGCCACTTTTGATCTGATCCCTAGGGACCGCCTCTGGCAGAAAATGGCTGTCATGAATATTGATAGGCAGCTATTGCATTTAATTATTAGCCTCCATATGAATACCTCTGTTAGGATTAGATTAAACCAGTGGGGAGCTCTGTCATGGAGGATTCCTACAGAGCGAGGTGTGAAACAGGGCTGTGTCCTTGCCCTAACCCTGTTCAATATCTACCTTAATGATTTGGTGCAGGCACTTCTTTCAGTTAATTGTCATCCTCCCCAGCTGGGCGGATCTAGTGTCACTTGCTTATTGCATGCTGATGACACAGTGTTGTTATCTACCATCCAGGTCGGGCTTCGCCGTGCACTCGATATTGTGGAGATAATTGCTTGGAACTTAACCAGGAGAAATCTAAAGTTGTAATTTTCTCCCGTTCATGTAGTATCCATCAGTGGATAGTGGGTGATACAACCTTCTGCAGTCCCAGTTCAGTTTGTTCATCTCCCATTTAGATGTTTAGCATGCCCAGCCTAATAAATGGGCAGCTTTATGCATGTATTCCATGTGCTTGTGGGAAGCTCCCACTGGCAGTGCCAGTGAGCGTGAATAGAGTGACAGGAAGAGGTCACTCCTCAGACACTCTTGGATTTCTGCCCACACCTCTATCATGCTGGTGGACCTAGCCATGTGGAGGCACTGCATGCAACCTAATTGATGGGACGCAGACTCATGGGTGAAAATTTGCCTGCACAGCAGGCTCAACATTCTGCAAGACCCCACCATGAGTGGGGGCTATGGATCTGGTGGTTGAGGGCTTTGTGTCCAGTATGGGCAAACACCTGATAAATGGGCAGGTGGACACCCACCTGGTGTGGGTTACTGTGGGATAATGGGTGTCTTTAGACATAAACAATGGGTGTCTGAATGTGTGTTTTGACCTTGATATGAACACTGGTTTGGCCCTGTGTTCACCATGTGATGCTGCTTCGACACACAGCCCATCTTGGGGCAAATCGGTGTTTTGTTTGCCCTCCGATCTCGGCACACAAGCACTGCTGCCTTGTTCCCTGTGTTGTACCTGCTAACATGCTACGTGATACCATTAGACACAATGTTGGCTACGTGTTCAGCTGGAACACGCAAATTGTCCTTGTGATGCAATGGTGTTCACATTGCATGTTCAACGACTGGCCAAATTGGTGTTGGGATTATTATGATGCATACACACAATGGCCAAACACATGCTTAGGGGTTTTGACACCCAATCTATGTTATGTCTAATAATGCTCATTGTCTCATTTCTTAACACCCTTATTCTCACCCTTGGGTTTTCTTGCGCTCCCATTTTCTTCAAATAGATACCAGATACTCTGGTATACCAGATACTTATACTCTGGTATAAGTGAATTTGGCACAGCACATGCATAAGGAGCTAGATTTGCTGGTTTGCTAAGATTACATTTGCTAGCTCTTACACCAGTGGCTATCTTAACTCCTTTTTGGAGAAAAAGGGGAAAGCCATGGTAGATCAGAACTCAGTTACATCTGGCTCCTTCCGTGGAGAGATTAGAGTAACCTGCCACTCCTTTCCACTATGCTTAAGGTTCCAGGAATCAGGTTCAGGACCATCGCCTCCCTGTGGCTGCTGCTACAGACTGCTTCAAAGCTCAGTTCTGTGAAAGTGAGATATAAGGGCCTGAAAGCTCAAGAAAATAAATAAACCCTTAACTTGGAAAATCGGTGTAATTTGTCAAGCAGGAACAAGTAATGAAAAATATCTCTGACACGACATTCACTATTCAGGCGCCAATTTCCTTGTTTTGACTTTACATCGATACGTAAAAGTGGCCAAAATGGACTTGAAATTTTGGAAGGTTTTATAAGACAAGCAACTTTTGTAATTCCCCCTAGAAGAATCAAGTAAACAAAGTCATTTTTCACACCGAGGAGCTAAGACAGAAGATGTTTTGTGATGTTTATTAATTGGTCTGGAAAACTAAAAAAAGAAAGATGTGCTGGCATGAATGCAAAGTTTGCAGAATACTTCAGACTGCAGTGAGCTGTGATTTGTGAATACGTGGTTTGTAAATGCAGAAGTTAGATGGAGTGATTCCTTCCTTCATTACCCTATTGTACATTGCATCTTAAAGGGCTAGTGTAATGGTCCACTTCATATACTGCAAGAGAGATTACTTATCGAATTGAGAGATCCTGAGTTGTCAGAGACTGTACTTTCAGAAGAATTTTATGCTAGTAAAAAGCAGGCACAGGTCTTTCAGCCTGGCGTGCTTAAATGGCAATAAAAGAACTGACAGGCCCACAAGGAATAAGAGCTAGGAATAACAGCTATGAACCTAAGTCAGAAGTCAAGAGAGTTGTCTAAAACTCTCCATAATTTGACGAAGAAAAAAACTAAACAATGGTTTTGTGGAGTCATTGAGACAAACAAAAAGGTGCCAGAGGCTTCATGAACCAAATCCTATTCCTCAGTCAGAATTGCAAAGCTGGAAGAAAAATGTATGTAGCGGATGAGACAGAAAGGTCATTTAGATTAAGGGGTGAGATTTCCAAACTGTGTCTGCGATATGTGTATGCTCATACAATGCATAAGAGTTCAGTCATGATAAGAAGAAACCGATGGAAATGAATGTTCATCATGCATTTGATACCCATTAACTTTAATGGTCAGGCACAATTGAGGGTATTACCCTAACTTCTTCAAGAAAATGAACATTGTTATAATGTCTCTGAGGTAAATGGATGTGGATGGAGAAGGTTTTGGGGTTTCAGTGGTGCATGGTAATGAGTATAGAGGAGAGCAAAACATAATAAAATAAGTAGAAGTAGGAGGATTTGGGATTCTGGAGAGGTATGTTTGTGTCAGCTGTTTTTCAAGGCTGAAGGCATCGGGGAGTATCTGTTCAATACTGGTTTGTTCCCCAACAGAATTCCTTCTGGAAATCCATCAAATCTATTATTGAAAGAAGCATCATTAACATCTTGAATGTTTTACTCTAGTGGGAAGGTGGATTAAGGAACAAAGTACAGACAATGAGGTTTCTTCTGTTGGGGAAAAGGGTGATGGGAAAAACTCTGAGTAGTGTGGAGGGTTGGACATGTATGCAGAAGTCCTTGGATACAAGGAAGAAAGATACCTTTTGCAAGTAGTCTCTTAGCCTTTTACAATTCCAGTTATAATTGTGTTGGCTTGGGGATGGGTACATGCTCTTTGCAGGGAACAACCACAATGTAAAAAGCAAGAAAATATTTTAAACAAATAATATTATCAAATAGAAGATGACATCCTGGTTCCTCTGACAGCAATAGGAGTTTGCCATCAACTTCTGTGGAGCCAAGATTTCACCCCAAGTCAATGAGACTTCAACTTGTGTAAAACCCAGGGAAGGGAGAACATGTTCAGGTATAACTACTGTATATACCATTTAGAAACAATGGGGCCAATCCTATGCTCCACGTACACTGCACAGCAGGACACATCTGCATGCCTGCCCATTGCAATAACATTGTGTCAACATTGTGTCACATGCATCCCGCATGGATTCCATGTGCAGGAGGTTTGGGATCACAGCCAATGTCACTCTTTTGTAATGGTTTGTGGCAGAGTAGAGCTGCAGTGGGCTGCAAGCCCTTTAAGAGACTGACTTCAAATCTACTTGAGAGAGCACCTGTGACTGGGTGCATGGCTGTAGCTAGCCTGGGAATAAAGTTGAGAGGTAGCTCAATTGGAGGGAGACTGTCCTGGAGGTAGGAACCAGAGGAAGATCTCCTTTAGGAGATCCTAGCCAGAAGGAACTGGCTATAAGAACCCAGTTCTCCAGAGATGGAAGCCTGGCTGAGAAGACTCTGGCAGCAAGAGTGGAAGGAAGGTGTGTGAAGTTGGACTAAAGGGTAAGCCAGAGAGGATTTGACCCAAAGGGCTCTGGTAGATTAACAAGGGGTGCTGGACTTTGTGAGGTTATACTGGGAAGCTAGGCATTGGAACCCCTGATAGTAAGCTGCTGTGAGTTTGAAGAGTTTGAAGGTGGAGACACGGGGCTCAATCCCAAGCCCCGCAGATCCTGCATGTGCATGCAGAAGCACGCAGTTTCTCCAGGTCACAATGTGTCTGCAATTGGGAGCTGCGTGAATGTGCGCAGGATCTGCGGAGCTTGGGATTGACTTTACAGAGAATAGAGACTGAGAACAAGTTACCCCAGAGAGATTGCTTTAATGGGCCCTGATCCTGAAAGACTTACAGAAGGCGAGTGCCACCGTGTAACATGGTTCCTTTGTTTGATTTAACCAATGGCCATTATTCATTTGTTGAAAAACCTTCCTGCACACTCATGTGATTGACTGTTTAATGATCTGGCTCTTCCATGTCATGATTCATGCCCATTTAAAAAAAAAATAATTCACTGTTTTGAAGTAGCAATTCAGCACATCACTGATTGCAGTATAATCTAATTCTTGCCTTCCTTTGAATAAATTACCTTAATGATTGTACCTAATTGTAAACCATTTAACCTGCAGGATAAAAAAAATGTAACTCTCCAGCATTCAGAGTTGTACATACTTGGATCTTTAAATCTGTTCTAATGAGCTTTTGGCACCTAGTAGCTGAGGGTTTTGTACTTTTAAAATCCTTATGTTGAATTTAGTTTTCTGATGACAAAGGTCATCTTTCAATAGTAATTTTAGAGATGAAGCTAAACACAACCCAAAGTTAAATCTGTAAGAAAAACATTATGTATGGCCTGCAGGATTATGGGTAATTTCAGACGTTATGTGATCACAGTGGATTCGGTGAGGTGGCTGTGATTACCACCACACCGAACATTAATGCAAACGACTGTTTGAGCCCTGTCAGATGTTCACCATGGTGAATTCCTGGCGGGGTTCAAAGCTGGACTCACCTCCAGGCTGAGGCTGAGGTGAAGCTGGACTCACCTCCAGAATCGTGGTTAGCTGGATCACAATCAGGAACGGAGCAAAGGTAGCGTCTGTTACCTTGCCCCGGTCCCGACCGTGACCCAGACCACGACACGGGATTGGGCGCAGCGGCCTGATTGGCCGCTGTGCCTACCCGTCTCCCTGAGGGCGGGTGCCCAGTTGAACTAGGTGGGCAGGACCAAGCGACTGCACATCATCCCACACAGCCCTGCCCCCTCCCCAAATCCCTTCCGTGATCAGGACGGCACATCTAAAGGATGGCCAGTCTGATCACGGACTGGGATCTGAGATGGATCCCGGTCCAGGGTTCAGCATGGCGGGCCGAGTGGTCCGTCACATCTGAAATTACCCAATGTCATGATGAGAAAAGCATGTTGGTTGTAACTGCTGTTGCGTAGCTTCTTCTGTTCTCTTTCTTTCTTCCTTTCTCTGCTCAGTCCTGCTGTCCCTGGAATTCAACTTGTAATCAGTAGGGGTGG
Source organism: Sphenodon punctatus (assembly GCA_003113815.1). Classification (NCBI taxonomy): domain Eukaryota; kingdom Metazoa; phylum Chordata; class Lepidosauria; order Sphenodontia; family Sphenodontidae; genus Sphenodon; species Sphenodon punctatus. The sequence goes on from QEPC01013253.1 coordinate 937,097, forward strand.
GACCCCGAGGTAATTACTGGATACCGGATTTACCGGTTTCCGGTTCTCAAAGAACCGGATTCCCAGATTAAATCCGGTATCCGGTACTGGTTTTATTTCATTGATTTCAATGGGGCACTGTGTCCCCATTGAAATCAATGAAATACAATTAATTCCTCCCCCCTCCCC
>QEPC01013253.1:937494-951517 GCA_003113815.1 Sphenodon punctatus
CCTCAGCGCCGGCTGTGGCTGCCGGCGTCAGAGACGCTCTAGGCCTTCCAGGGAAACCCGGAAGTTCCCTGGAAGGCCTAGAGTGTCTCAGATGCCGGCAGCCACAGCCAGCGCTGAGGCTGCCGGATCGCCCGCCGCCGCCGCCCCAGGAGCTCCGCAAAGGTAAAGCACTCAACTTTAGTAGGGGTGATCCCTGGGGGGTTGGGGGGGTGTTAAACACCCCCCCAGGGATCGGGTCTATACTTACCGGTGGCTGCGGGGATGCCGCGGCCACTGGTGCTGGGGGGTGGGCTCTTTTTTTTAACAACAATCCAGGCTGGGCAGGGTGGGTGGGGGGTGTCCCCCCTTCCACCCACGCAGCCTGGACTCGGGGAGGGTTTTTTTTTTTTTACTTTTTGGGTGGAACTTTACATTGCAGCCATTCATTTAAATGGCTGCAATGTAAAAAAATCCGGTACCCGGAATCCGGTAACTGGACCAGATTTACCGGGTTGAATCCGATAATGCTGGTATGCCCAGTACCGGCATTATCGGATTCCGGATTTACCGGTATTCCCACCCCTAGTAATCAGAGATCCCTAAACTGTGGGCTTGGATCCCAACTGGGGTCATGCTATGATCAGATAAGGTCTTGACTGTAGAGCTGAAAGATGAGATATGGAAAAATGACACCACATCGAATTTGGGTGCCTGAATTGACCTAACAGGCTATCTGTGCACTCCCTGTCTTGACTCACTTGCCTGGCTGTGCTGCTGCTCCTGCTGTTCTGAGTGCTGCTCCAGCTACCACAGCCCGCTGCTCAGCTCAGCTGAGTTTGATGGTTGCATCACAGTCCTCATAGTGAGGTTGCATGCAAGGCTGAGAGCAGTGGCGCATCTGGGCAGATGAGTCAACCTGGGGCGTGTGGGGAGGCAGGAGCTTCCTGGAGTTCTCCCAGGCTGGCTTACCCGCCTAATTGTACAGCTGCTCCTGATGCTCCTTTGGCTCCTTGAACACCCCTGCTGCAGCACACCCAGATAGGCGAATCCTTGTTCTCTGTCTCCTGATGCAAAAGCATTAGCTTGCATGAATAGACCTGGTTGTATCGAGAAGAAATGGTGTTGTGAATGGATTTTCCTAAAGCAAGCTTCAGTTCCTGATGCACCATTTCCTTTTCAGCACTTGCTACCTCCAAATAACCATACCAACTACACACGGTTTCCTCCATTATTTATGCAGGGATATTTATTTTTATTTATTTATTTATTTAATATATTTATATCCCGCCCCTCCTGCAAATAACTCGGGGTGGCTAACAACTTTTAATTAAAACAATTTAAAAAATATTAAAACAATCATAAACAACCTTACAAATTGGGGAGGACAAAAATTTACAAAAAATAATAAGGAAGATATCACAAGGTACTGCTTCGGAAGATATCACAAGGTACTGCTTCCATACCCTTTGCATTTTGAAAAATACCTAAGTCAAATAGGGAGAGATGATGAAAAAGCAGGGCAGTCAGCAGTTGTGTGGTTACACTGCTGAGATGAGAAACTAAAAAACACGTGGCAAATTTGCACGGGGGAAAGGTGTGTAAATATACAAGCCCCTACTGTTTTATATTCCTATGGCAGTACAATGTAGAGGAATTATCATAATGTTGGGAGTGTGATAAATGGGGAGCTCAAACCAATATCACTGCGGTTTCTGGACAATGGCCATACTATAGTGCCATTGCCACACTTTGAGGTTGACTTCCTGGTTGAAGGCCTATCTGCTCTCAAGCAACCTGCTTGCTTCCTGTTATATATTCAGCAGGAATGAGAAGCTGGGCAGAACAGTTCCTGTGCAAGGACCTAGGGTAGGGCTGAAACAAGATCTCACAAATGCAAGTGATCGCGTCAAAATCCCAGTTCTTGATACTGGCTTGGAAGAAAAGAGAACGTCCTGGTATTTGTTTTACCGATAATTTGTTTACCAGAATCCTGCTGTGATGTATACTGCTTTGCTGTAAAGTTCTAATTCTGGTGTAATACTGATGTCAATTGTCACTGATTCCATTCTTCCTTTTTTAGTTAACAATCTGGAGGGGCAATTCTGACTGGCAAAGTAACCAATTATTTTTTCCCAGAGGCCAATTCAGACTTTCAGGGCATGGGACAAGTCACAATTCTGATTGGTTTCCAGGGGCCAATAAAAATGATTGCAGTACCATTTTCCCTTCCTGTTTCTGGTAACTTTGCAGTGACTGCTAGGGGTAAATGTATGCATGGCACACGCAAGTCTTCTATCTTTGTGGTACGTAGCACGGAAATTCTGCATAGTATTTCTGTGTTTCTCAAATCCTCATATTTGCTAATTTCATGGGCATGGCCTTTTCTTCCCCCCTCCAATTGTAGATGGGTGGCAACTGACATGGTTTGGGCTGTCTGATAAACATGGATCCATTTTCTCCCTCTGTTTCTCCCTGGCTGGGTCAGCAAGTGTTTGGGGATTGCACATGCCTGGGTGGGGTGGGGGTTGTCTGTTTTGAAGTCCTCAGCCATCCTGGCCTTAGAGCAATGCTACACCCTGACTGCACCCCAGTTTGGGGTTCTCTACTCCTTTTCCCTAGATCTCTCACTATATTTCTCTCTGGACAGTGCAGCTTGCGTTTACCCAGAAATAAAATAGTACCCTTGCTAATGCAGTAACCAGTAAGTGGTATGTTAACAGTAAATGGTACATGGTAAGTAGATAAACTGGGATGGTATTCTGCAGTATTCAAGTATCAAGGAATTGCATCACTGTTGAGAAAGTCAAGAAATCAATCCCATTTTTTGATATTGCAAACTTTCTTGTGAATAGCATTTTAGCTGCTCACTTCAGCACTAACCTAGACCCAAACCAGCGGCCATGACAGTACAGAGCCACCAACTGAATGACCACTGCCATCACAACTTTCCTGCAGGGATGTACCTGCCTGCCTCCCTTGCTCCTTGCTGTCTGCACGGGGCGTGGCTCCACCCATTTCTAGTTAAAACTAGCCCAACTCCCAGAGGAAATAGTGCAGCAGCATTCCTCACTGCTTACTATTCCCAGCCTTGCTCTGCTCTTCTCTGCCTGCCCCAAGTCTAAACCAGCCATGACCCTTCTCTGCTCTGACCTAGCCTGTGCTCTGTCTCTACTCTGACTCAAGCCTGAAATGCCCTGCTCCTTGCCCCTTCCATGCTCCTGAATACAGCCCTGCTCCTGCTCTCTCTGCCTGGAACTCTTAGCCTTGATTCAGACCTTGCTTCTGCCTCTGACTTTTCCGACGTCCTTCATGCGCCATTGTGTCCTTTGACCTTACTGCTGGTGAGACATGAACCTACCAGTCTGCTTATGACTCAGAGAGTCAGTGTGGTGTACTGACTAAGTGCACAGTACTTGACCAGAACGTAGGTTCTAGTCTCACTTTAGCCAGAAACTCACTTGGTGACCTTGGGCCAGTCACATTATTTTCACAGCCTAACCTACCTCACAGGGTTGTTGTCAGAATTAAAAAGTTGCGTTATATGTAAAGTGCTCCAAGTGCCATGGAAGGGGGACTACTATTATTATTATTATTATTATTATTATTAATTTTATTAATCCTGAGCAAGTCAGGGATTGCAGAGTTCTCATGTTCCTCTACTGCACCATTGTCTTCCTGTGTTGTCTTGAGGAAGAAATCATTTAAATTCCTTTTCTGAGTCCATTCCGTGTGTGTGTGTGTGTGTGTGTGTGTGTGTGTGCGCGCGTGTGTGCGCACACGTACTTAAAACGTACTTGGAGTACCTTGAACAAATATTTTTATTTATGTTCAATCAAATTAATTCATACATTATGTTAGCATAAATACTAATTATGAACATTTGCATAATTTATGTAGTAGAAACTTTAAGATGGAAATGGGAAAGTGGTTTTCATTTAAATAATTCTCTAGTTGAGTTTTGCTGTGGTTAAACACTTCTTTTTGGCCTTTTAAGGTAACCTTTGGTGAAAAATAACGCATAAATTTCAATAGTTTTATATAATTTTATTATTCAGGTATAAAATGTTCAGCTTTTTTCTGGCTTGTATTTATGATATATATATAAAAATATTTTGTTGTTTGTTCTCCCTACATTAGTTCTCAGTGGTATAGCAGATCAGGACCTCTGGAAACTATAGTTCAAATCCTCATTATTTCATAAATGAAGATGAAGTGGAAATTGATTATTTTCCATCTTATTTCTGACTAGATATTTGTTTTTCAAAAGAAAAAAAAAAGTCTGCGTCAAAGCAATTTCTACTCAAGAAAGGATCTGGAATACCTGTTGCTAAAGGAAGGTGCATGTATCTCTTTGACATGAGCATCCTGGAAGATTGTGAAGTAAATTGAGTGAACATTACAACTGTAAAATCATTATTTAGAATTAGAAATGTGGATTCGGCATGCGGGCATTGGTCACTGTGGGAACCTGGCATGCCTACCAGAGGAGTTTTGAAAGTTTCAGGGAGTATCTAGCTGAGCATGGCATTGAGGGACAATGGTGCATTCCTTCCCATTTTGTTAAGCTTTTTGCAGTAGACCTACATCATAGGGGGCTGGCAGCAAGGACTATTTGGAACAGGCTGGCCAACATAACATTTTTTAGTACAGCTAATGGGTTTGGTGATCTGTGCACTGGCTTCCGGTTAAGGAGGGCCCTGGAAGCGTGGGCAAGGGGGGGCAGTTGTAGGTCCGACAAGCATCTGCCAATCTCTGTAAACCTCCTAGCGCATATTTCTGAGATACTGTCGGCAGTATGTTCCGACAGCTCTGAGGTCGTGTTGTTCAGGGAAGCCTTTGTCACAGACTTTTTTCGGCCCTCCGCATAAGCAAGCTGGTGGCCTCCTCTAAGCTTGACTCTTCGGGTTGCACACTAGCTGTAGGGGATGTTAAATTGGAGCAGGGGTGGTTAGGATTTTAGTTCGACAGTCCAAAATGGATCAACTGGGGAGGGGGCAAATTTTGTCACTGGCACCTACACTAGCCACATCTATCTGTCCAGTGGCAGCCCTCGGAGCATATTTGCTCTTGAGGCCGAGCAGACCTGGCCTTTGTTTATGCATGCGGATGGGGTCTTCCTGACTAAATTTCAGTTTATGGCCATCTTCTGAAGATGCCTAAGCACATTGGGTCTCGAGCCCATGGCATTCGGCTCACATTCCTTCCGCATAGGGGCTGCCTCCATGACCTCAATCATGGGGATCCCAAACTCCTGGATTCAGGAACTGTGGCAGTGGAGGTCGAATGCTTTTGGAGCATACATCAGACCTCTGGGGGAAAGTATTAGGCTGGTACCCCCGCGCGGTACCATTCACTAACTGTATGTATCTCCAGTAGGTTATGAGAGACCTTTCGAGGTCTGGCTATATGACCATAGTATTGTACGGTGGGCAGGCACACAAGCAGCCTCTTCCGGCCTCGGACAATATCTTGGCCTGTACCCAAGGGCATGTTTGACATGGATCGGGATTGGTGGCATGCATTGTGACAGATTGCTGAGTGTCCTGTTAAGGAGGGCATCTGTTAGCCCCTCCCATCTGGACATCCTGATCATTCACCATAGGGGGAATGACCTCAGCCTCGAGCCCGCGTTCCAGCTTACAAGCCACATTCGTACTACCTTGTCCCTGCTTCACATCACTTGGCCAAGCACATCTATCGGGTGGTCTGACATGCTGGAGCACAGAAGTTGGAGTTATGCATCACACCCAGGAAAGATTGAGAGAGCAAAGAGGAAGGTCAATAGAGCCGTATGGAGGGCGGTGAGCAGTGTTGGCGAGTTTATGATCAACCATGGGCAGATTTTGTCCCGAGTCCCAGGCCTCTTTTTGGAGGACGGGGTCCACCTGTCGACGAAGGGCAATCAGATCTGGCTGGGTGATGTGGCTGAGGGACTGAAGCAGGACCTGGGGCATACCTGTGTGGGGTAAAGGGGTCTGGAGTATCTCTGCTACCCCTTTTTGTGGTGTATAACAGCTCAGAGACCACACTAGGGGCAGAGCTCCTTAAGAGTAGAGGCTGCATGGCACCCCGCCATTTGCCCGATTTGGGCGGGGTGGTAAGGCATATGGGGGGCAGCAGGGAACCCTCAACTTCAGGCTATGGATGGCTGGGTTATTATTATTTTATTATTAACAAACATTTATATAGTGCCAGCAGTGTACCTGGCACTTTACAAAGTAATAAAATAGACACGGTCCCTGCCCCTAGGGCTTACAATCTGAGAGACAGGAGCTGGGGGAGAGACTTAGGACTGTCTCTTATACACATCTAGATGTGTATAAGAGACAGGGTCCATGTTGCAAGGATAAGGGTAAACAGACCGTAGGTATAGGAATAGTGGCTCAGCAGGATAAAGAGTCAGACAGAGCAGAGCGAAAGAGGTGAGTTTTAAGGAGAGATTTGAAGGTATGAAGGGAGGGGGCAAGGCGGATGTGGACAGGGAGGGAGTTCCAGGCATGGGGGGCAGCAAGTGAGAAGGGACGAAGGCGCTTAGGGGAGCAGGGAAGGCATGGAAGGGCGAGAGAGGGGACAGAGGAGGAGCGAAGTGCACAGGCTGGAGTATGGAGGGCGATAAGTGCAGAGAGGTAGGGGGGAACAAGGTTGTGAAGAGCTTTATAGGTGAAGAGTTTATAGGTTAATGGTTGGGGGGGGGCTGCTGCCCCTCCCTTCCGAGAGAGGGTGACCTTGCTGGGAAGGATGGTCACCCGGGTGGGGGCACTATGGGGGTAGCTCAGCCTCCACTTTTGGTTTAAAAGCATGGTCCTGCTGTTATAACACAGGCTTATGCCCTCGCCTGGGTGTCTTTTTATTATTGTTTACTGTTTAATAAAGTTGCGGCCAATGCCCATAAAAGTATACTTGTGTCTGCCTGGTTCATTTGGGTTGTGTGCACACAAGGTGCATGTATCTGTTTGACATGAGCATCCTGGAAGATTGTGAAGTAAATTGAATGAACATTACAACTGCAAAATCATTATTACAAACTAGAAATGTGGATTGCTAAAAATTCTGTGGGGAAAATTTAAATCACATGACACACACATGCACTTTCTATGGATATTTACCTTATTAAATGTAAACTAAATACAGGAAAGCACTTGTACCTAGGACCTGCTCAGAAAACCATCTATGACTGAGCTTCATTTTAAATCAGTTAAACTTTAGTTTCAGATGTGTAGGTGACTTGCTCTGCTGACACCGCATTCACACCTGTCGGCAGCACGGCGGGGAAACTGCCATGACCCAAAGATGCAGTGGAAGGAGAAGGGGGATAACGGAAGGACCGCCAGTGTGAATGAGATTCCACCGCAATTTTACTTGCGGATGACGGGGCTCAAAATCCAGACTTGTCATTCACGAGTAAAATTATGGTGGAATAACGTTCACACCGGCATTCCCCTCCTCCCCCCACGTCTTTGGCTCACGGTAGTTTCTCCACTGCGCCGCCATCAGGTGTGAATGTGACCTGAAGCATTGACGTTTTGGTCCCTGTGTTGTATTTTGTGACATGCAATATGCAGGATGTGAAAAATGAACATGCATATTGTTCCAGAGTAAGGCTTAACCGATTGGAATTCTGGACTTATGAGTGTTAGCATATTTAAGTGTAGTACAAAGTTTATATATTTTACAGCATCATTATTTGGGGAATTAACTATGTTGAATACAACTAAGTTATGTACTGTAACCCAGATGTCCCCCACTCGCTCCTGCTGAATCAAGTTCTGCATTTGTTTATGTATTAAGTTATTAAAAGAGATCTTGGATGTTAACTTTCACTGTCAGGAACATTTCTGGCACTATATTAAAATAATAGTACTGATATGTACAGCCACATAAAATGAATGAATAGTATTTTGAGAATATATCGAATTGTACAATATCAATGCAATGTGTAGAGTATCTGTTAGGTCTGTTGTGTAGCCATGAATACTTTACTTTCACTCTAGTTCCCCCTGTGGAGGTCAAAGGGATTTGAATGGATGTCAGTTTTGTGATCTTATATTAGACCATGCAGTCTTCAGATACTTTTTATTATTAACAAAGACCTCTAATTTTGTGTCTATTTTGAATATTCAATGTATACTTATGAAATAATCTACTAACTACGTTAAGTACTACTGGTGTGCATTTTGTTTTCATTTGACTTCGTAACTAAATGAATGTGCCACTTTATGTTTTGATTTCAAAGTCAAAGAAAAATAAAATTAAAGGCAAATGAATCATAGAATTGTAGTGGAAGGTTCCTCAGAGATCATGTAGTCCAACCCCCTTGCTCAGTGCAGGAAATCCGCAGCTACAGCATCTCCGACAAATGACTGTCAAGCCTCTGTTCGAAAATCTCCATCAAAGGAATGCCCACCACCTTCCTAGGAAATTTACTCCACCGTCGAACACTTCTTACCATTAGGACAGTCTTCCTAACGTTTAACCAAAATTTGTTTTCTTGTAATTTGAGTCCAACTCTGCCTATGCTGATCTGCAATGCTTTCCCCTCATCATTCATGCTACTTTTGCCAGATTGGGCACAGTTTCCCTTTTGGGTGAAGACGGAGGCAAAATAGGAGTTGACTAATTTGGCCTTCTCTTTGTCACCTTTTAACATTTCACCATCTTTACTAAGCAGTGCACCTACCACTTCCATTTCCTTCCTCTTATTTCTAACATACCTGAACCCTCCCCCCCCCCCTTCTGATACTCTTAGCATCCCACGCTAGCTTCAGCTCATTCTGTGCTTTTGCATTCCTGACACTGTCTCTACAAGTCTGGTCTACTTGTCTGTATATGTCCTTCATGATTTGTCCCGGCTTCTGTTTTTTATACGTCTCCTTTTTAATTTTAAGGAACATCCAGTTGAAACTTTTTAGTTTGCCTTCAATTCTTGAACAGTCTCTTATGGCTGAAATTGACAGCAAGCGTTTAAGGAGTACATGGCAACTCGCTGGGAAAGGCAGAGATGAGGAGCAGGGAGAGAGAAGGCAGAAGGCATGGAAGATTGGCATCCCTGTTGTGCAATTGGCATTGGAAACACTCCTGTGTTTTTCAAGTGTGTTAGAATTAAGAGGAAGAAAAAGGAAGCGGTAGGTACGCTGCTCAGTGAAGATGGTTGTATGTTAGCAGGTGACAAAGAGAAGGCCAAACTAGCCAACTCCTATTTTGCCTCCGTCTTCTCCCAAATGCAAACTGTGTCCAACCTGGAAAAAGTAGCATGAATGATGAGGAGGGAAAGGATTGCAGCTCAGGATTACTAGAGAAAGGATCTGATTGGAAACCGGTGCTGGTTGCTTGGCTCGCTAGCCAGCTGCTGAGCTGAGGGTGCATGCTATTTAAGATGAGTAAGACAAGCAGTGCCTGGGAGATGCCTACTTGTGTGTGGCTTCAGGTAATTCTGTAAGCTCTTTCTCTTCCCCCATGTCTCTTACCTAAGGCTGCATTCCCACCTGCGATGGCAGTAGTGGCAGTGGGAGGGGTGAGGGAAGACACAGCAGCACGGAGGAGCCGGCTGATGGGAAAAGAGCCAGTGCGAACGGGGATCTGCCACGGCTTCTCTTGCGCATGTCAGGGTGCAAAATCCTGCCCTGACATGCGCGAGAGAAGCTGCAGAAGATCCCTGTTTGCACTGACTCTTTTCCCGTCGACTGACTCTTCTGTGCTGCCGCATCTTCCCTCACCCCTCCTGCTGCCACCACTGCTGTCACATGTGGGAATGCAGCCTAAGTCTCAGAAGCTGGTGGAGGGTGGCAGCTGAGAGGTTCTCTTCTCAGTGGAGGCAGGGCTGAACTCAGACTGGGGTAGAGTCAAGCAGCTGAGAGAGATTGCAGATCTGACATCCCACACAGGCAGGCAGCTCCTGAACGCTGCTTGCCTGGTCACCTCACTTAACAGTTAACACCGACAGTTTGGGGATGGGGAATTGTCAGAGAGCCAAATTAGAACCGCTATTTTAAAAAATGAAAGGGGTGGAAGTGATGCCTGTTGAAAAGCAAGGAAAGCAAAGATATAAGGAAAATGAAGTCAAAACAAAAACTAATAAGTAGAAATTGAAAACGAACACAAAAACAACAACACAAAACCAGTTCCTACTACACACCCCTAATATGTACAACCAGCCAGATGCCCTCACCACATTTTGAGTCAACTATTGGATATTTGTTTATGTATCAGTTACTGAAAGAATGATGGGGTGATAACTTTAAGAATGCATGTCTTTCTGTAAGCACATTCTGTCAGGGGGAAGGGAGCAAGGGGAAAATCAAGTTTTGATTTAGTATTTTTCCTTTAAACCAGCATCATGACAGAGGTCATGATGCTGTTTTGAAGACGAAGTACTAAATCACTCCTTGCCTTTCCCTTTGCTCACTTCCTCATGACAACATGTACTTATAGCTAGACATTCATCTTTGGGATTCATGTCAAAGTAGTTTTATAGGCGGAAGGAAAGAGGCTTAGTTGAGAAGCCAAGGATTGCAAGATTACTTTTTCCGGTGGGTATCTGACTGCGACATTTCAGTTTTATGTGCCCCCATGCACATGCATGCTTCTGTTACAAGAATTGTTACTGACTGTCTCTTGCACTGGGATGTTGTGAAAATGAAATCCCCCCCACCCTCCCTTTTTACATTTGATACAAAGTTTGATTAGGTTTGATTAAAAATGTACCTAGATTGGTTTCTGGAGAGAGGAAGAATGGAAAAATGTGATGGAAAAGGACATTGATTTTTCACCATGAAGAAGAAGGTAAGATCAGATATGTTGTGGTTCAAAAGGACACAATTTTTTATCCAGCTCAAGCAGAGAATCATTCAAACAAATTACTGGAGATTCTCAGGCTTGTAAGTCCATGATACTCCTCCATGCCAAACCTTTCTCCTGCCCAACACTTCATTGCTCTGGGACTCTGTCCCTGGCAGTGTCACATCCCCTACCATCAACCCACAAATCCTCTTACATTTATTTTATTTATTTCAGTTTCTAGCCCATGAACAATAAAACTCTATTCTGCACTGGCAAGACCTAACTTGGAGTATTGTATCCAGTTTGGGGCACCTCACTTTAAGAACAGACAAACTGGAGTGGTTTAAGAGGAAGGTGACAAAGATGCAAAAGGGTCTAGAAATAAGTCCTATGAGAAAACGTTGAAGCAAATGTGAACGATGGCCATAATCCATGTGCGGACTAAACCTACCTTTACATGTGCATGGTGTCCCAGATGAAGTCTCCCACCACCAGGTGCACAGCCACCTGGAAGAGGGAGAGGCAGAGCTGAAGCACCAGATGCAGATGGTGGTACGTTTGGGAGGCAGGAGGCTTTGACCAAAAAAAACCATTGGTATAAGAAGTTCGTTAAGGCGGCATTACAAATTATTCTCAAACGTTAACATGACAGTAAATTGTATGTTAAGGCAAGTGTATTAAATATCAGACCAATCTATACATTTTTCTTTTCTCATTCATTAATAAAAAAAAATATGACAACTGAAATTAAGCTGCATATGTGTGGTATGGTGAGTGAGCAATACTTGTACATGATGAGGAATGTATGCAGCTTAATTTCAGTTGTCATTTTTTTATTAATGAATGAGAAAAGAAAAATGTATTGATTGGTCTGATATTTAATACACTTGCCTTAACATACAATTTACTGTCATGTTAACGTTTGAGTATAATTTGTAATGCCGCCTTAACGAGCTTCTTAAACTGAAGATTTTTTGTCTAGGTATTTTTCCCTTCTGTTGAAACCTAATGGTTTTCTTAATCCACACGGTGGCCCCAGACACAAGAACACTGCAGGTGCACGCAGGTGCTCACTCTTCCCCCCTCCCCCCACCATTGAGCAACCAGCTTTTTTGCAGATTACTCTATGCAGGGGTGATGGGTGTATTACCCAGTAGTTCACAAGTGACTGCTTTCATACAAGACACACCCACCCATGACACTGCGTGGGTGCGTCTTGTCTAAAAAAAGGCCACACACTCATTCACACATGTGCTCTCACCTCACACACACACACTCAATCAGACACAGTACACACATGCTCTCATCTCACACATGCATCCAAACTAATCACACACACTCATCCATACAAACTACACACACATGCTCTCACCTCACACACTCATTCAAATTCATCAGTCACGCACACTAGACACACATGCTCTAGCCCCTCAAACACATACTCATTCACACACACATGCTTTCACCCCTCATTCAAATTGATCTCAAACACTCGTTCATACACACTACTATACACACATGCTCTCGCCTCTCTCACACACACTCAAAGTGATCTCACACACTCATTCACATTCACTGCATACTCATTCAAACAGAAATCTCAGACACACCCACACCCACACTAACACCCCACCCCGATGAATCTTCTGATGCCTACCTTCATGTTCCTGGTGAAAGCAGTATTAGGCTGGCAATGCAGCAACAGCCGTAGAAGCGGCCAGTGATGGGTAGGTGGGGTGGTAATTCCTCCCACCCAGCCCCACCCAAGCTGTTGCTGTGGGGAGCCATCAGGCCTGTGCTGCAGAGCTGGCCTTCAAGAAAGCAACAGCAAGAGAAGCGGCCAGTGATGGGCAGGTGGGGGTGGTAATTCCTCCCCCACCCAAGCTGTTGCTGTGGGGAGCCGTCAGGTTGGGGCTGAAGAGCCGGTCTGCAACCATTCCCCCCCTCCCTTTTTAAAGGGAGACCACAAGAAATGCATGCATCATCAAAATGCTTTTTCTTCTTCTTTTTAAACAAAACAAAACAAAAACACCACTGTATAAATAACTAGTGACTCCCCTTCAATTACAGAAGCCATGCCATCATCATCGTATAATACACGGGGAGAGGATGCTACAATTGTAACACAAGTTTTGGTCACCAACCAGAAGTGTTTGCTACACAGTCTCCCATTGAACAGCACAGGTGCTGTTCAATGAAAGTCTGCAATTGCCTTAACTATACGACCACAACTGTGGCCCTATAATATGGACCCTGATCTAAGATCAATGCAGGCAGACCAAACCTACCTGTACATTACCATTGTACTCCAGGCAAAGCCTCCTGCCTCCCGAACGTGCCACCACCTGCATCTGGTGCTCCCTCTGTTGGGTGACTGTGCACTCAGATGGTGGGGGACTTCATCTGGGACACCATGCATATGCAACGAGGTCTCTCTCTCTCTCTCTCTCTCTCTCTCTCTCTCTCTCTCTCTCTATCTATCTATCTATCTATAGAGAGAGATTGAAAACAACTGAACAGCACAACTCTCAAGGAAGCTCTGGATCCCAGGAGGATGCAATCAATCAATAATTTAATAATATTTTTTGGTAGATGTAGACTGATAAACAGAGTTATATGGAAAGATAAAAAGCTGATGCTGAAGCTGGAGCTAAACATTTCGGCTTCCGCCTTCGTCAGTAGCACACTGGGTTTCAAATAGTGCCCAGAGATAGGTGACAGAGGAATACTGTGGTCTGAAAATTCCAAGGCCATCTGGGTAACTCCTGCAGAAGTGGCAAAAAGCAGAAGGCAAAGTCTTCTTAATAGGCATGGGCGAACAGATCGCGGTTCGTGTTCGGCCGTTCGGTTCGGCCGCGATCGGTTCGTGTGTTCGCGTTCGGCCGTTCAGTTCGGCCACGTTCGGTTCGTGTGTTCGTGTTCGGTCGTTCGGTCTTACCTCGCGTTCGTGTTCGCCCGTTCGGTTCGGCCGTTCGTGTGTCGGCCGTTCGTGTTCGGTTGTTCGGGCAGGTCGTACGTTCGTGTTCGGTCGTTCGGTTCGTTCGCCATCGGGTTGTGCGTTTGTGTTAGGTCGTTCGGTGTTCGGGTGGTTCGCGCGTTTGCGTTCGGCCGTTCGGCCCGAAAAAAACAATGTTTTTTAATATATAATTTAAAAAAAAAAATTTATTGAATTTTTTAATCAAATATTTATATCTCTATATCTACACTAATAACTAACTAACTACCTAACTAATAAATGTATTCTAAATGCTATGAATAACTCCAACAA
>QEPC01013253.1:957311-1005561 GCA_003113815.1 Sphenodon punctatus
TTCCCCCCCCTAGCCCCCAACCTCACAGTTAGGTGTTTTTCTCCCCGCAGGTGTCCAGCGGGGATGGGAGCAGCGGCGGCGGCCCCAGCAGCGGATGGCAGCGGCGGCAGCGGCGGTGGCGGTGAGGCAAGCAAAGCCCCCCCGCACCAGCAGCAAGCAGGTAAGTGATGGTAATCCCCCAGCAGGCTAATTAGACGATGCAGGACGACAGTTTACAACAAAAGGAATGAGTTGTAGGTGATGTTTTTAAATTGGGACTCCTGTCATCCTAAACACACTAAAATAAACATCATCTACAGTTTGGCACTCAGGATCAAACGCATTTGCAACAACAGTACTAATTTTTTGAAAAGAAGCAAAGAATTAAAAGAACACCTCCTAAAATGTGGCTACCCTTCTCACATAATTGATTACAACATACAACGAGCATCTATTTTGCCCAGGTTACCCCTCCTTCTTAACAGCAGAGAGAAAAAACATCAGCTACAATACATTCCTTTTGTTTTAGACTATCATCCTACATCGCCTAATTACAAGCTGCGGATGTCTTTTTGCAAGTTCCATTGTGTGAAAGCAGCCTTTGATTCTCCCTTGCGGCACTGACTCCTGCTGCTCTCTCCTTCAGGGGCCTGAGCTTTACTGACTCACCTCATTCTGAAAGCCACAGTGGTGGTGGTAGTCTCCTCCTCTCTAAATCCTGCCAGTTCCAACATCTCACTGCTACTCCCTCCCTCTTGTTCTCCACCTTGGAGGTTCACTCCAATTGCCTCTAGTCTCCACTCCACCTCTGTGTAGCTAAACTAAACTAAACTGCCTAACTGACACCGCTTTTAGATGAGGAGCCGCACGTTAAGAGAGAAGCCGCGCCCTGCTGCCGGAAGTGACATGCTCCCCATTGCCGGCAACGGCGGTGGCTGGAGGCACGGCACTTTGCATTGGCGCGTTCTGGAGACCTGAAAATTGAGGTCTCCAGAACGTGCCTCTACAAAGCGCCGCATCTCCAGCCACCACCGTTGCCAGCAACAGGGAACACGTCACTTCCGGCAGCGTGGTGCGACTTCTCTCTTAATGCGCAGCTCCAGAGGTGCCTTCAGTGCCCTCGTCTAAAAGTGGTGTCAGTCAGACCAATGGTCCATCTTAGCTCAGTATTGTTGCAACATGTCATGGCAAGAAGGGTTTCAAATTTGGGTCCAAATCCAGCTCTTCTAGGGTCTCTGGCAGAGGCCATCCTGGCATGCTACCTGAAACCTCTCAAAGCCCCCAGCAGAGGCCTCCCCCAAGTGTGCTACTAGTGATCCTGAGGTGGGGATGCTGGGGATTGAACCTGGGACTTTATACATGCAAAGCATGCACTGTTACCACTTGAGCTATGCCCTGCAGATCCATGCTCCTTCTTCCTTTCTGAGTTTGACTCCTGGCTCACTTTCTTCCTCTCTGATAGTATCCCCTCCCACCCTCCTACTCGGGCACTTCAACATTCATGCAGATGTTCCCTCAGCTTCTTCTCTTTTACCTCTTCCTTTGACCTCCATCTTTGGACTCACTGCCTTACACACTGTGGCAGCCTCTCCCTTGACCTTATATTCTAAAATCCTGCTCCATGTCCATCCTTTCATTTTGATGCTTTCCCCCGTTTGACAACTGTTTTGAGACCTCTCCCTCACCCCCTTCCTCTATCCCTATCTCCCACATGTATTGTGACTTTCAATCTATTCTCTTCCCCCCCCCCCCGGACTTTGCCTCTTCTCTCTCACCGCTATTTGCATCAGTCTCCTCTGCCACATCCCCTGACTCTGCTGTCTCCCACCTTCAAATCCTCTCTATCCTCCACTCTAGACTCCCTTGCTCCCCTGATCTCCCACCCTACCTACCCCATTCATCTCCATTTGCCACCTCCATTCCTGCTCTCATGCTGCTGAGTATCTCTGGCAGAAATCTCACAAACGTGCTGATTTTCTCCAGTTCAAGTTCATCCTCTCTGTCCTCAGTGTAGTAATGTGGCAAGGATAGAGTTAATGAGGCAGTCATTAGTATTATGGAATGGAGATAGCACAGGAAGCCCCACTCCCCACCCTCATTGTTCTAGTTTAGTTTCAGTTTACCTCGTGTGCTGTATGCTGATTCCAAAAATAAAGAAGCCTGCTGTTTGGGCTTAGAGAACTATGAGTAAGTCTTTGCATAAAGGGAAAAACCTAAGGGAATACAACAGTGGCAATGAGGAAAACTTAGCAATGTCTTCCTATGGGAAAACAGGAATTTAACCCAGCTACTTAGGACTGGTAGCAATATATCAAGAGACTGGGCCACTATTTCCTGGCTAATGAAATAACTGATGGGGATAAACAGAAGGCTATATTCCTCAGTGTTTGTGGTAGTAACACTTATTCCCTGTTGAGAAGTTTGTTGCAGCCTCAGAGGCCAGGATATAAAAGTTTGACAGAGCTACAATGGATTTTATCTGCACATTATACTCCACAGCAAAACATCATTGTGGAACGATTCAAATTTCATAACAGGATGAGGAAGGAAGGGGAGTCTATCTCTCAGTATATAGCTGAACTTAAGAAGCTCACACTGCTCCTTTGGGAATGTTCTAGAGAATATGTCGAGAGACAGTTTGTGTCACTGCAAGACAAAACATGTCACTGCAAGACAAAATGTGACAGGTAGGAGGAGTCAGCTGAGGAGCAGATTTTCAGGCGCCAGGGGTGGAGAGGCTTGGAGTAGCAGCCAACCTGTCCAATCACCATCCCTTTTCACCTCAGACCACTGACTTCACAATCTGCGATTGGCCACAGGCTAGGCTGCATGGAGTCAATGGGGCTTGCAGTGAAGCGGGAACAGCAAGTAACAAAACTAATTGGCCTCCCCCCTGTCAACACCTTCTGAGCTAGTCACTGTTCCTGAACAACAGGCATTTCAGAAGGCTCCCTCTCCCAGCAGTTTTGTTCTCCTCAATACATTGCAATCCTCCTCCTATTTTACCCATCCAGCCCATCTACCTCCATATTATCATTTATTTAGCTTAACTTAGATAGATTTAGGTGTTATTTTTTGTTTTTATCCCTCCCTGTGTTCAAACTTCCTTCCTCCCTCCCCCCTCCATTGAATCCTTTCCCTTTCCCTCTATATATATTCCATCCCTCATTCCCTTCCCCTGTTTTTTAAATTCATTTTGAGTAGCATTAGATTGATTTAGGTTTCATTTCAGTTTTGTACCCTTCTTTGTGTTCTTTGTGTTCCCCACCCCGTATCCCATCTATCTGTCTATCTGTCTAGATAGATAGATAGATAGATAGATAGATAGATAGATATTAGATTAGAGATAGTAGATAATTGTAGTAGTTAGCTGAGATAGAGATAGTGTTTAAAGATTTAGTAGTGTTTGTAGGAGTAGGCCTTTGCACTTATTAGATAATCCATTTAGTTCATAGCATTTAGAATTGTTAATATCCGTTAGATTTAAATAAACTATAAAAACATTATTTTGGAGGGAGAAATGTAGACAGGAAGGAAAGGCCGGTCTGCTGCCTGTAGGGGAGGCAATGGGGCACATGCCAGAGGCGGAAGGGGCCGTGACAGGGGAGTGGCAGCAGCAGTAGCCGGAGCACATCACCACGCCCCAAACTCAGCAGGCCTGCTTTAAGACAACAGGCTTCAGTGGCTCAGCGTCGCCTCCTGGCAGTGCCCTCCTCCACTGCCATGCAGGGCACTGGAAGATCTGTAGTACATGAGGCTGTGTCTGTCTCTGCTGTGGCTACTGGAGCAGGTGCTGCTGCTTCCAATGTTCCTCCATGGCCACCAATGTCCCCCACTGTCGAGGCGATCCCCAGAAGTCCAGAGCTGGTGTATCCCATTCCGGCTGCTAGAGGCAGGGCCCGATCCCTGGGCAATGGCAGTAGGGAGATGAGTAGCAGCAGCAGTGGCAGTACTAGCAACTATAGAGGGGGGCACAGGGAAAGTGCCAGCAGCATGGCGGGCACCGGCAGTCAAAAGCCTTAAGGTCCCAGTACTCCCCTTCATGGGACATCACTGTGGTCGGGGACAGTGAGGAAGAACTTGACACTAGTGCCACAGAGGAGATGTCTGGATCTGAGGTGATGGCTGTCTCTCCTCCCAGAGCTGTGTCATCATCACCACCAAGTTCTTCCCCTCCCAGCAGCTCTGGCAGCAGCAGTGCATCACCAGGGGCAGGCCAGAAGGCAGGAGGGAGGAAAAATCCTCAGTCTGGGAACATTTTAAGCTGGTGCGGGCAGATGATTCCACGGAGGTACAGTGCACTTTGTGCAATAAGCTGGTGAAGCGTGGGCAGGTGCTCGCCAGGCAAACTTGGGACAACTGCAATGGCGAGGCACCTGAAGTCATGCCACAGTGCTCTGCTACTAAGAAGGAAGGCAGGGGAAGTGGATGCCAGCGAGTTCCCAACTGCAGTGGCCAGTCGCCTGGATCCTTCAGCAGGCAAGCATCCTGCACCAACTTCTGCTGCCTCTAGCAGCAGGAGCAGTATGGGGGCAGAACAGCAGCAGGAGCCTCACCAGCAGCGTCAGTCCACTATGGAGGAGTTTGGGTGAGGGCAGCTGCCAAGGCCATCAGGTGCTGGAGGGTGGTGTGGTTTTCAAGAGAAAGCCAAGCGCCTGTTGGCCGAGATGATTGCACTGGGTGGGCAGCCCTTCTCTATTGTAGAGGACAAGGGCTTCAAGTGGCTGATTGGATTCCTGGACCCCCAGTTTAAACTGCATTCCCGCTCCACCCTGAGTCGGACTGTGGTGCAACAACTGTACAGGGCTTTCAAGGAGCGGGTGAGGGAGCAGTTGGCAGGGTCTGGGGGGCACTGTCCACTTTACAACAGACCTGTGCTCAAGTAGGAATGCACAGCATGCCTACCTGGCAGTGACTGCACACTGGTGGCAGGACCCAGAGGCAGAACTTGGCAGTGGCAGGAGGGTCCTGAAGCAGGGTATAGGTAGGCCCTGCTTCAGGCACAAGTCATGGACATCTCCCACACCTCAAGGAACCTCGACACAGCCCTGGCCACCATGGTGAGGGAGTGGGTCATGCCAGGTGTAGCCTTCACCAAGGGGTCTGTGGTCACGGACAACGNTAAGAAGCTCACACTGCTCCTTTGGGAATGTTCTAGAGAATATGTCGAGAGACAGTTTGTGTCACTGCAAGACAAAACATGTCACTGCAAGACAAAATGTGACAGGTAGGAGGAGTCAGCTGAGGAGCAGATTTTCAGGCGCCAGGGGTGGAGAGGCTTGGAGTAGCAGCCAACCTGTCCAATCACCATCCCTTTTCACCTCAGACCACTGACTTCACAATCTGCGATTGGCCACAGGCTAGGCTGCATGGAGTCAATGGGGCTTGCAGTGAAGCGGGAACAGCAAGTAACAAAACTAATTGGCCTCCCCCCTGTCAACACCTTCTGAGCTAGTCACTGTTCCTGAACAACAGGCATTTCAGAAGGCTCCCTCTCCCAGCAGTTTTGTTCTCCTCAATACATTGCAATCCTCCTCCTATTTTACCCATCCAGCCCATCTACCTCCATATTATCATTTATTTAGCTTAACTTAGATAGATTTAGGTGTTATTTTTTGTTTTTATCCCTCCCTGTGTTCAAACTTCCTTCCTCCCTCCCCCCTCCATTGAATCCTTTCCCTTTCCCTCTATATATATTCCATCCCTCATTCCCTTCCCCTGTTTTTTAAATTCATTTTGAGTAGCATTAGATTGATTTAGGTTTCATTTCAGTTTTGTACCCTTCTTTGTGTTCTTTGTGTTCCCCACCCCGTATCCCATCTATCTGTCTATCTGTCTAGATAGATAGATAGATAGATAGATAGATAGATAGATATTAGATTAGAGATAGTAGATAATTGTAGTAGTTAGCTGAGATAGAGATAGTGTTTAAAGATTTAGTAGTGTTTGTAGGAGTAGGCCTTTGCACTTATTAGATAATCCATTTAGTTCATAGCATTTAGAATTGTTAATATCCGTTAGATTTAAATAAACTATAAAAACATTATTTTGGAGGGAGAAATGTAGACAGGAAGGAAAGGCCGGTCTGCTGCCTGTAGGGGAGGCAATGGGGCACATGCCAGAGGCGGAAGGGGCCGTGACAGGGGAGTGGCAGCAGCAGTAGCCGGAGCACATCACCACGCCCCAAACTCAGCAGGCCTGCTTTAAGACAACAGGCTTCAGTGGCTCAGCGTCGCCTCCTGGCAGTGCCCTCCTCCACTGCCATGCAGGGCACTGGAAGATCTGTAGTACATGAGGCTGTGTCTGTCTCTGCTGTGGCTACTGGAGCAGGTGCTGCTGCTTCCAATGTTCCTCCATGGCCACCAATGTCCCCCACTGTCGAGGCGATCCCCAGAAGTCCAGAGCTGGTGTATCCCATTCCGGCTGCTAGAGGCAGGGCCCGATCCCTGGGCAATGGCAGTAGGGAGATGAGTAGCAGCAGCAGTGGCAGTACTAGCAACTATAGAGGGGGGCACAGGGAAAGTGCCAGCAGCATGGCGGGCACCGGCAGTCAAAAGCCTTAAGGTCCCAGTACTCCCCTTCATGGGACATCACTGTGGTCGGGGACAGTGAGGAAGAACTTGACACTAGTGCCACAGAGGAGATGTCTGGATCTGAGGTGATGGCTGTCTCTCCTCCCAGAGCTGTGTCATCATCACCACCAAGTTCTTCCCCTCCCAGCAGCTCTGGCAGCAGCAGTGCATCACCAGGGGCAGGCCAGAAGGCAGGAGGGAGGAAAAATCCTCAGTCTGGGAACATTTTAAGCTGGTGCGGGCAGATGATTCCACGGAGGTACAGTGCACTTTGTGCAATAAGCTGGTGAAGCGTGGGCAGGTGCTCGCCAGGCAAACTTGGGACAACTGCAATGGCGAGGCACCTGAAGTCATGCCACAGTGCTCTGCTACTAAGAAGGAAGGCAGGGGAAGTGGATGCCAGCGAGTTCCCAACTGCAGTGGCCAGTCGCCTGGATCCTTCAGCAGGCAAGCATCCTGCACCAACTTCTGCTGCCTCTAGCAGCAGGAGCAGTATGGGGGCAGAACAGCAGCAGGAGCCTCACCAGCAGCGTCAGTCCACTATGGAGGAGTTTGGGTGAGGGCAGCTGCCAAGGCCATCAGGTGCTGGAGGGTGGTGTGGTTTTCAAGAGAAAGCCAAGCGCCTGTTGGCCGAGATGATTGCACTGGGTGGGCAGCCCTTCTCTATTGTAGAGGACAAGGGCTTCAAGTGGCTGATTGGATTCCTGGACCCCCAGTTTAAACTGCATTCCCGCTCCACCCTGAGTCGGACTGTGGTGCAACAACTGTACAGGGCTTTCAAGGAGCGGGTGAGGGAGCAGTTGGCAGGGTCTGGGGGGCACTGTCCACTTTACAACAGACCTGTGCTCAAGTAGGAATGCACAGCATGCCTACCTGGCAGTGACTGCACACTGGTGGCAGGACCCAGAGGCAGAACTTGGCAGTGGCAGGAGGGTCCTGAAGCAGGGTATAGGTAGGCCCTGCTTCAGGCACAAGTCATGGACATCTCCCACACCTCAAGGAACCTCGACACAGCCCTGGCCACCATGGTGAGGGAGTGGGTCATGCCAGGTGTAGCCTTCACCAAGGGGTCTGTGGTCACGGACAACGTGACCAATATACTGAAGGCAGTCCATGACGGGGGCTTCACAAGCATCCCTTGAGCTGCAGACACCCTCCATCCTGTGGTCAGGAATGCTCTGGGCTTGGGGTATAAGGGGATTGGGGAAGGCACCCTTAGCTCCCTGGTCAACTGGGGGAGGAAGCTGGCGGGGTTCTTCAACAGGACCGTGAAGGGCAGAGAACTCCTCCAGGAGAAACAGGCCGAGCAAGGGTCCCCAGTGCACCAGCTGGCCCAAGATGTCTCCGCCAGATGGAATTCCACCTTCCTGATGCTCAAGATGCTTCTTGAGCAGAAAGCCACCTTGCATCAGGTGGAACTGGAAACAGACATCGAGGCACCTCCAGGGTACAACAGGGAGGAATGGGAGATCCTTGCTCACACAGTCTTCATCCTGAGACCGTTCCTGGATGTGACGGAGACCGTGAGCAGCTCCACCACCACCCTAAGCCAGGTGACCCCGCTGGTCCATAGTCTCCAAAGAAGCCTGGACGAGATTCTCGGGAGGTCGTGATTGTGACCCTGCGGGCAGGAATATGTCCGATGAGGTGCTTGACCTGGCACGGAATCTGAAGGCAGGACTGAGTGCGTGCTTTGACGAGCTCCTGTGCCAGGAGGAATATGTCCTAGCAACCATGCTGGACCCCAGGATCAAGGGAAGCATGGCACGCGAGACAGTAGTCTATGGCCTCCGTAAGGGTCCGCTGGTGCAGAAGGTCCAGCAGGCAGATCAGACTATGCAGCAGGACTCCCCTGTGGATGGTGGGAGTGGGAGCAGTGACCTCTTCCAGCCATCTGCGTCTGTCCCTGCCTCCAGCCCTAGCAGTAGCAGCAGCACCAGCAGCAGGATGAGAAGCAGCAGCACCCCTATTGCCAGCAGCTCCTCCTCTGGGGAGCATGGGGCCCAGCACAAAAGGGCAAGCAGCGTGGCTGAGAGCAGTGGGGCAGGTGTTGCCCACCCAGAGCTACCAGAGGGAATATGATGGCGCCTCAGCAGCAGTGAAGACCTACCTGGAGGAGGAGCCATGCATTGATCCCGGCAGTGATCCCTTGGCCTACTGGACCGGCAAGGCCAACATGTGACAGGCCCTGTCAAAAGTGGCCATGGGTATCCTGTCCTGCCCACCAACCAGTGTCCCCAGTGAGCGGGTGTTGTCTATGGCGAGGGACATTTGCTCCCAGCACCACCTGAGACTGGGGGCCAAGTTGTTGGAGCAGTTGTTGTTCCTATAAGTGAACCTTCTGCTTCTGGGATTCCCTGAGCTGCTCCTGTACATGGAGTGATGGTGCAGTGGCACACACCATCCCATGCCAGGGGCAGTCTTGGGACAGGGCTCCTCCTCCTCTTCCTCAATCTGGGCTAGGGATACTGCTCCTGTGCTGCTGAGGTGGTGTCCCTCCCTCCCCAATGCCTGGCACCCACGCTGCCCCCCCTTCCCTCTCTCTCTCTCTTTCTCTCTTATCTGACTAACCTCATGATACAGGGTGGCATTGGGAAACAAACTGTAAGCCTGCCAGCTGGTCTATGGCTACATGATCTCAGCCTGCTTATATGACACTGACTAGCTCTCTCTCATGCTGCACAGTCCTTGCTAGCCTATCTGAATGCCCTGCTGCCAGTCTTCCATCCTGCCTGCTGTACGGCCTCTTTTGCCACGCTGCCTGTCTGCCTTGGCAACCAATGTCTGCTGCTGCTGCCAATGTTGCCTGCCTACACTATGCTTTATGTGCCAAGGGTTCTGTACGCTGGCAACCAATGTCTGCTACTCTGCTGCTGCTAGTGCCAATGTCCAGGCCCCAGGCCTCTATGCAGTCTGTGCCAAACTTTCTGTACCCTGGCATGTTTGGCAACGAATGTCTGCTGCTTCTAGTGCCAATTGTCCGGGCCCAGACCTATATGCTGTCTGTGCCAAGGGTTCTGTATCCCAGGTTGCCACCAAGCTCAAAGCCTGCATCAGCCCACCTTCCTGCCTCTCATGCCAAGGGTCCTGTCTGCCTGCCCAGGTTGCTTCCAAGAGTGAGAGAGAGGGAGAGAGAGAGAGGCTCCCCACTAGAACGAGAGATATGGGGTGGAGGGGAGGCCAGCTCAAGCTGCCATGTGCCAGAGCCAGGAAGAATTCCCATCTGTGCCCGATGCCCACATCCAGCAGCAGCAAATGTGTACCAGAATGAGATGGAATATAACAAAACATGGAACGTATTATGTGCCTGCCTGTGTGTCTTTCTATACCGACCTATCGCACGACTGAATGAAGTGTGCCCAATCATGCACTACTTCTAGGGACATCATTCAGCTCCCATAGGCTGTCATTCCACTGTACCTGAAGCAGTCATGCCTGCCCATCCCAGGAACCATCAATGAGATTCTGGGACCATCATTCCAGTCACGGGGAGCTGTCATTCCATTCTGGGTGTGGTCACTGCTCATGCCTGACTGACCAGCGGCCACCGGCGCCTGCCTGCAAGCCTGCCTCCCCACCAGCCTACTCCTCCGCACCCACCCGTGGATGCCTGCTGCCAAAAGAGTCTGTCTCTCTTTCTCTCTGGCACACCGACACAGACATAAGCCCTGCCCCTCCTCTGCAAGTTGAGATCCTGCTGCTGCCTGGCACATCGTTGGGTTAATACCTTAACTATTCTACATGTGGTACCAGGTGCTGCTGGTAGGGATCGACAAGCTGTATGAGATTCTGCCACCTGCCAGCCTGAACTTCAGCACAGAGGGATAAAAATTGGACAGGTCAAACAAAGCTTGTAACAATAACAACAAATATAACTTTTATTAACAAAACAACAACAACAACAACAACATTATAAAACAAACACCAAACATTTTAATCAAGAAAGGAAACGTAGCTATTTATTAGTCTTTGGGCCTGCCTCCCAGAAGTTGGGGGAAAGGCAGAAGGGGTGCACGGGAGGGAGGGGCAGGGGGCATCACACCCGCTGGCATTTTATAGCCGTGTTCGACGGCATAGTTGATGACCCCTGCCACAGATGCCTGCCAGTTGGAGACCAACTGGTGGAAGAGTTCCAGGTCAGCCATCTCGGTGGAGACGTACTTTGAGATGTACTGTGCATATGCCTCCACCTTCTATTCCCGCACCTCGACCCCTGGAACTGTTCCACCAGTAGGTTCTCCATGGTGACTGCTTGCTGCTGTAGGGCAGCCACAAAGTCCCGGGTGGGCCTCTCCACCTCCGCCCAAAAGGCCATTACCGTTGCAGACACCTGGGGGGACTCCACATCGGAGCTGGAGGAGGGGAAAGGGCTTACATGGCGTCGCTTCTGGCGTGCCTTCCCCCCCTTCTTCTGGTGCTGGTTAGTGATTTTTATCTTTTCATTTTGTAGGACAGCATTTGATGGTAAAGAAGTGTCCCATAAAAGTCCTCTGTTCTCCATCAACACCCTCTAGGCAGCGTTGTACTCGGAGCTGTTTTGAGACCATTTTGTACCCTCAGCAGGCAATCTTGAGCTGTGCCCTCCTGGTCCCCTTTCAGTGAAGACCACCAGTATAAAACACTGCTTATAAAGCATGTATTTCTCTTCTAATATCACAGATACTGTATGCCCTAATGCCCTAATACTGCCCGTGACTTATTCTGCTGACTTTTTTGCAATTTTGCTGGGAGCGAAAGACAGAGAATGGCTCATTAGAGGGTTTAACGGGATGAGCCTCATTGTGTTCCTCCTTTAACTTTGTTCCTTTTGGTACCTCATCCATCACAACCACACACACTATGGTTGCCAGATCAAAAATGTAAAACAAATAGACACTGTGGGGCTTTTTAAAGCTGTGGTGTCTAAAAATTACAGATATCTCTTCTGTGAGGTTATCTTAGCCATTGACCAAGATAAAAAAAACAATGTTCTTTCTCTTTTCTAGCACTTGCACACTCCAGGCAATGCCCCTAATAAACTCCTCCCTGTGGATTGGGGCTTCTCCCCCCCCACAATCTTTCTACTGGATCCCCAAGCCATCTGCAGTTGTCCTTCACCCCCATCTCTCTCTGCTCTTCTGGGCTCCTAAACCACCTTCCATTGCCTTTGGTCTTGGTCGCTGCTGGGTCCTCAAGATCCTTGTTCTGTGTCCCCATGATCTTGTCAACTCCCACTTCAACTTTGTCCTGTCAGGCACCTGAGTCACCCTACAGTGCCCCCATCCATCTTCCTTGACACAGCAGAGCCCCCTTGACCATCTAGTCCTTTGTGCTCTTCTCCAGCAGATTAAAAGTGGGAAGTGGAACTCCAGTCCTACTACTGCCTTGGCAGTGGTGCCATCAGTTGCAATCTCTGATAGGAGGAGCTTGGGGCATCTACTAGGAGCCTTGAACCTTGAAAACGTATGTTCCCCTCTTTCTATTTTGCACTATCCCTTTTCCTCCCTACGCTCCAAGAGCATCTGTTTTCCTGCCCTAGAAGAAACAGGGTGGGGTGGAGTGACAAACAGTGATTATTCACTCGGAGGGACAGGGAAAGGGGGAGAGGAGAGTTCAGTTTTATAATCAGTAACTTGTCTGTCTTTGAAAATTATTTACAGTACAAAGAACTACATTTGTGTCATAATTTTCTGAAAAATATTAAATAGCACAAGCAAGTATTAAATAGCTCCACATTGATAAGATATGATAAATACTGCCAAATACTCTTAATTCAGAATTCCTGTAGAATAGAATCCCTTTTACAAATGTTAAGCAAAAGCTATTCTTCAGTATTAACTCACCAGAAAGGTCCTGTCTTTTTTAAAAAATTGAGCAATCATACTGAAAGTTTGTTTTAAAAGCAGGGCTGGATCTGGAAAAATTAATTTTGTGTGACCACACTGGAACCCATATGCTAGGGTTGATAGGTGGGGGAACTTGTTGGAGCACACAAAACATTAGGGATGTGCAAACGCAGTTCGGATGTTCGGAGTTCAGACCTAACTTGGTCTGTTCGGACAAACGAAACAAACTTCCGAATCGAACCCATACCGACTGAGTCAAACTCAACCTGAACTTGAAAATGACCTAACAGTTAGGTACTGTTCAGGTGAGTTCGGATGAGTTTGGGCTGGAAAAACGTGACTGGCAGGCCCAGGGACAGGGAGGCAGCTGAGGAGCAGACTTCCTGGCACCAGTGGTGGAGAGGCTTGGAGTAGCAGCCAGCCTGCCCAATCACAATCCCTTTTCTACTCAGACCACTGGCTTCGCAGTCTGAGATTGGACATGGGGGAAGGGGGGTGGATAGGCGGCACAGAGTCAATGGGGCTTGTGGTAAGGCGGGCACAGCAAGTAACAAAAGTCATTGCCCTCCTCCCTTCTAACACCTTCTGAGCTAGCCACTGATCCTGACAGCAGGCATTTTCAGAAGTATCCCTCTCCCAGCAGTTCCTGTTCCTCCCAATCCATTATCATCATCATCCTATTTCACCCATCCCACACATTTACCTCCCTAGTATCATTTATTTAGATTAGATTAGATAGATTTAGGCGTTATTTTTTTATTTTACCCATCCCTGTGTTCTTTCTCCCTACCCTCCATTTAATTCTCCCCCTCCTCCCACTATACATTCCATTCCTGATTCCCTTTCCCTGTTTTTGGATTTATTTAGAGTAGCATTAGATTGATTTAGCTTTCATTTCAGTTTTTTACCCCTCCCTGTGTTGTTTTTTGTGAGCTGTCTGTACCACCCCCCCATCCTTGTGGATGGATGGATAGATAGATAGATAGATAGATAGATAGATGACGAGGTAGGAGTTAGCTTAGTTATAGAGATAGATAGAGATAGTGTGTAGTGATTCAGTTTTATAGTGTGTTTGTAGGACTAGGCCTTTGTGTTATTAGATATTCCATTTAGTTCCCTAGGTTTTTGAATAGTTAATAGCAGTTAGATTTAGTGTAGATTTATATAATATTAGATAAAAAAACGGAATAAAAATATATATATATATAAAATCTTTGTGCGCATTCTTTGGAATGGAAAACATCGAGAAGGGAAGTAGGAGAGGCCAGTCTGCTGCCCGTAAGATGAACAATGGGGCATGTGGCAGAGGTGCTAGAGGCCATTCCAGTGGCGTGGCAGCATGCAGCAGCAGCCCGAGCCCATCACCATGCACCAAACTCTACAGGCCTGATTTTTGGAGACATGATGTTCTCCCAGGGCCACCAATGTCCGCCATTATTGATGTGGTCCCCAGTAGTCCTCCTGGGGGCTGTCTGCAAGTTGAGACCCTGCTGGCACAGCTTGGGCTAATATGCTACATGTGCTGTAGCTGTCAGGTAGGGATCTGTCAAGCTGTATATACAAACATACAATGAGATTCTGCCACCTGCCAGAAGCAGCATAGAGGGGTAAAAGATTGGACAGGTCAAACTCAGCTGGTAACAGATATAACTTTTATAATAACTTTTTAAAAAACAAACGTTAACACGATTTTTGAATGTGCGGCTGAACCAAACTCCACCGAACTGAACAACCAAACCTGAACTCGGTTCCCAAACCGAACAACCAAACCCGAACTTGTTTTTTAAACTGAACGACCCAACGGCCAAACATCTGAACCGCGTTCTGTTCGCACATCCCTACAAAACATGGGGATCTATGTATAATCTTGAAATGGCAAACATGTGTGTGAGAAGCACTGGGTGTTTTCAGCCACTGTTGGAAAATATGCACCTACAGAACTCCGGTCTCTGAAAGCCCCTGACTGTTGAAGGCCTGTAGTGAGTCAGGAGGGATCCATGAATAAATGAGAAATAACAATGTAGGTGGAGCATAAGGACCTGTCTGCCTTCTAATTACAGTGACTTGGTGCTTGTCCATCAAACATTCCTGTATTAGGAGTGGGCCCACATGACTATTTTGCATAGGAGGACCCCAACTACCCTGGATTTGGCACTCTTTCAAAGATGAAACCAGACAGCATGAGAGAGCCTTGTGACTATTACAGTGTGGACTGTGACCTTCACAGATTGTATTATAAAGTCAGTAAGGTTAAGCCTACCCACTACCTACTTATTTGGGGCCTACCTAAGTCAATTGGATTCTTTCCTTCTCGCTGAGTCATTATTAGTCTGATAGAGGGATTGTGGCTTCAAAGATACAAGACCAATGTTCAGAAATCCACGAAAAGAGCGGTCTGCATATGTAAATGTGGTGTTGGCAGTCAAAAAAACAAATGGAATGTTAGGAATCATTCAGAAAGGGATAGAGAATAAAACTGAAAATATCATAATGCCCCCATATAAATCTATGGTGTGATCACACCTTGAGTACTGTGTGCAATTCTGGTCACCTCATCTCAAAAAACATATAGTAGAATTTGAAAAGGTGCAGAGAAGGGCAACAAGGATGAACAAGGGTTTGGAATGGCTTCCATACAGGCCCTTCAGCTTGGAGAAGAGAAGACTGAAACGGGATATGATAGAGGTTTATAAAATCTTGAGTGGAGTGAAATGAGTAGATAGGTAACACTATTTACCCTCTCAAGTAGTACTAGAACTAGGGGACACTCCATGACACTAACTGGTGGCAGATTTAAAACAAAAGGAAGGTTTTTTTGCACTCAATGCACGTTAAATTGTGGAATTTGTTGCCAGAGGAGGTTGTCAGGGCCAGTAGTATGGTTGCATTTAAAAAAGGACTGGATAAGTTCTTGGAGGATAGGTCCATTAATGGCTATTAGCCAAGTAGATTACAAGATGGGAACTTCTTACTGTCCGGAGCAGAGAGTGATCAACAGGGAATGGATTGCCCATTGTGACTTCTGATACTTCTCCAATGTGACCAAAATTGGCCACTGTCAGAGACAGGATACTGAGCTTGATGGACCATTGGTCTGACTCAGTTTAGCACTTTTTATGTTCTTATGTTCTTAAAGTTGGATGTATTCCAATTATGATATGTTTCTGCAAATCCCTGATTTATAAGTACATGTTTGTAGATGAGCCCAATCTGCCCTTGAACAAACGTATACACACGTATACAAGACATATTCTACGGTCTTTCAAATGAAAGTAATGGCTCATTTACGATTGCATATTTTACATGCTTTTGTATCTATTTTCCCTCCTTTCTCATTTAAAAATGAATGCCCCGGCTCACCCACTGACCTGAGGAATGTGTGGGCTTATTTCTCCACTCTATTGCTAACACACCAAATAATTCAAATGGATGTGATTAATTAGCAGCACTTATGCTTTACTCAGAGTGTTTTAAATGGTTGTACAGAGTGATGCATCTTTCTGAATTTTCCTTTGTGTGATACATCACACCTGGCTATGTCAGCACATATCATCATTATATTGAATTATTGAATTGTTGTGCCTCATTAAATTGAATTGTTTTTATAAATTCTCACAGATATCTCTCTCTCTCTCTCTCTGCATCGATTATCGTGCAGCCCATCTTTGCTGTTGCTGTCGCCGCCCTGCCAATATCATTTCTGCTACTGCTGTTGCTGGGGGCGGCTTTTATATTGTTTTTAATTTGTGGTTTTAAGGGATTTTGGGGGGATGCAGTGGGTGTGGATTGAGGGTGGTGGGTATGGGGAGTCGGTTAGAGTGGATAGGGCCCACCCCCATGGTGAGAGGAGGAGAGGTGGCCCTTGGGGTGGGTTGGGGGAACTCCCTGTGAGAGGGGGAGTCCCGGGTAGATGGGCCTTGCCCCCCGGTGAGACGGGGGGGCATGGCTCAAGGGGACTCCCAGTGAGAAGGGGAGTTCCAGGGAATGGGGTGGGACGTTGGGGGGAGTGGGTTAGGGAGGTCGGGGGTAACTCCTGTGTTGAGAGCACAGGGGGGGAGGGGAAGGGGAAGGGGGGTTGGGGGGAGGAGAAATGGGGGGATATGGGGAGTGGGAGTGGGGAGTGGAGGGGCAAACTCTGGAGGAGGTGTGAACAGCCAAGAGTTAGGGGTTAGGGGCCAGACGGGAGGGGGGGAGTGGCTATAGGGGTGGTTATGGGGCATGAACAGTATGGTCCAAGGGGACAGGTGACTCGTCCTCCCAGGGGACCGAGGTTCCTGGTGGAGATTAAGAGAGTCACCCCCCCCACTGAGGGTGAGAGAGGATCAGGGTCTAAGGTCCGCCTGTAAAGGACTGCTCCCTTTGGATGCAAGGTCCATAGCAAATAAGGCCCCAGTGATCTGGGATTTGATCCTGGATGGGGCAGCGGACCTTGCATGTATCACAGAAACCTGGCTGTATGAGGAGGCAGGACCAGCTTTAGCAGACCTTGTTCCAGCCGTGTATACTGTTCAGCACCAGCCCCACACGGGGGGCTGGAGGGGAGGTGTCGCTATTATTTTTAGAGAGGGATGGCCAGTTAGGAGATATCCAGTTCGGGAGATTTCAGGTATTGAAGCCCTCCATGTGGTGTTTGATTTGCCTGGGAGCAAGCTTGGGGTGCTGCTGGTATACCGGGCCCCTTCCTGTCCGGTAACATCCCTTGCCGCTCTAGCAGAGCTGGCCTCGTAGGTGGCACTGAACTACTCCAGGACCTTGGTCCTGGGGGACTTCAACACCCATGCTGACGCCGGCCTTGTAGGAGTGGAGCATGAGTTCATGGCTGCCATGGCAACCATGGACTTGTCCCAAGTGGTCAACTGCCTGACCCATGTGGGGGCATACTCTCAACCTGATCTTTTGTTCTGGCCTTGAGGCAGGTGATCCTAGTGGGGGATGTGAGGGTCACGCCCTTGTCATGGACAGATCATTATCTCCTATAGGCCAGCCTCTCAGCGCACCTCCTCCAGAAGGGGAATGGACCAGTTAGGTTAGCCCACCCTCAGAGACTGATGGAACCTCAGTGGTTCCAGGAGGCTTTGAGGGAGTTAACCTTAGACCCAGATGGCCACTCTGCAAATGAACTTGTTCAGCATTGGAACACCTTGTTGGGGGAGGCCATCGATAGGGTGGCTCTGAGACGTCTTCTCCCTCCGTCTTGTCACTGCAAGGCCCCTTGGTTTACTGAGGGGCTGTGGTGTATGAAACAGGTAGGTAGGAGACTAGAGCGACACTGTCATTGGACTTGCTCTGAATCTGACCGACTTCTCCATAGAATCCACTTGCGGTCCAATGTTGAGGCTGTGAGGACAGCAAAGAAGTAGTTCTTTGCTGCCCTGATAGCATCTGCAAAGTTGCATCCAGCGGAGTTGTTCCAGGTGGTGTGGGGGCTGGTCAGTCAGGCCTCCCTCCGTCAAGGCAGGGACTTGTCCCAGGCTTGGTGTGAGGAGTTTGCCACCTACTTTGCAGACAAGATCACTCAGAACCAGAGTAACTTTGACACAGGATTGGAAGTTGTAAGCGAGGGGCATGAGTTTAAGGAGGCACCATCTGGTCGATCTTTCTGGGATCAGTTTCAGGAAGTGACACAGGCTGATGCGGTGAATGTCCTGGGGTTTGTTAGAGCCACTAGTTATGAACTAGATCTATGCCTGTCCTGGTTGGTGAAAGACTGCAGGGAGACCTTGAGGACGATGCTGGCAAGGGTAGTGAATGCGTCCCTTTGGCAGGGGAGATTGTCACCCAGTCTCAAGGAGGCGGTGGTGCTCCCCCTGCTGAAGAAGCCATCTTTGGATGTGGACGCACTCACCAGCTACCGACCCATCTCTAATCTTCCCTTTTTAGGGAAGGTTATTGAACGGGCAGTGGCACTACAGCTCCAGGCGCATTTGGACAGTATTGGTTTCCTGGACCCTTTTCAAACTGGGTTCCACCCCGACTATGGTACGGAGACAGCGTTTGTGGCCTTGGTGGATGATTTCCGCTGGGAGATGGACGCAGATTGTTCCACATTCTTGATCCTGCTAGATCTCTCGGCCGCATTTGACACCGTGGAGCATGGGCGGCTGCTGAGATGGCTGAGAGACCTGGGGGGTCTGGATGGGACTGTCCTAGGGTGGTTCCGCTCATTCCTCTCAAGGAGAAGCTAGTGGGTGGTGCTGGGGGCTGAAACATCAAGCCCCCGGGCCTTGACCTGTGGCATTCCACAGGGTTCAATCTTGTCTCCGCTATTATTTAATGTATATATGCAGCCCCTGGGGGACATAGTGAGAGGGTTTGGGGTGCAGTGTCACCAATATGCTGACGATACTCAGCTGTACCTCTCATTTTCAATTGACCCAGGTCCTGCTGTCTCATTACTTTACCAATGTTTGGAGGCTGTGGCAGATTGGATGCGGCAGAACAGACTGAAGCTCAATCCTGATAAGACTGAGGTGATGGTGGTAGGTAGGGGGAGGGAGGTACAGGTTCCCCTGGTAGGGGGGATCCGCCCTCCTATAGCCCAGCAGGTTTGGAGTCTGAGGGTAGTGTTGGACTCGGGAGTCCGGCTGGATAGTCAGGTAGAAATGGTAGCTAAGGCCACCTTCCGCCAGCTGTATCTGGTAAGGAGGCTGTGTCCATACATTTCCAGGCCTGACCTGCAATGCGCTGTACATGGGGCTTCCCTTGTTTCTGGTTTGGAGGCTGCAGCTGGTGCAGAATGTGGTGGCCCGTCTCCTTATGGGGACAGGAAGGTGGGAGCACATAACACCTGTGCTCCGTACTCTTCACTGGCTGCTTATAGTGTACCGAGCCCGATTCAAGGTGCTAGTGTTGATCTATAAAGCCCTACACAGCCTGGGCCCCTCATTCCTTGGGGACCGCCTCGCTCTCCACACCTCAGAGCGATCCCTGCGGTCCACCAGGGGCACCTTTTTGGAGATCCCCCATGTAAAGCGGGGGGCCACAATGGAGAGGGCGTTCTCGGTGGCCGGGCCGAGGTTCTGGAATTCCCTCCTGGAGAAAGTCCATCTGGCCCCAGGTCTGTTGGCGTTTTGCTGAGCCTGCAAGACCTGGCTGTTTGCCCAGGCCTTTGGAGGGGAGGGGAGGAGGGTGTGGGGGGGGGGTTGAAGAGTTTTTATGTTGAGGGGGCTTGTATTTTTAAAACATTGTTTTAATGAAATTTATTGTATGTTTTTATGCTGTAAGCTGCCCCGAGATGCCGTAGGCTTGAGGGGGCGACTAACAAATATTTATAAATAAATAAATAAAATAAATAAATGTCTCTATATGTCTGTTAAATATATCAATTCACAGGGGCCAATCCAAACCTAAGCATGTGCACATTCGTGTAAACTGTGCACATGTCCATTGAAGGCACATTGTGCCATGCGAAACCCACATGGATCCCATGCAGATCCTGCTTGGGACTATGGCCACTGGCATGATGAAGGCAAAATTGATGGCTTTGATACCAGGTGGAGACAAACTGGATTAAGTAGGCTGGCTCTAGGGCTGTAACGGAAAGTAGTAGCTGTCTCTGCCAGAAACAGCATTTCTGCAATTAGTGGTACGGGGTGGCAGAGGCTTTCATTCCACTAGTTTCATTACTCTACTTCTGCAGTTCTGCTAATTTCATACTGCTACTTCCACAGGTTTCACAAATAGCGGAAACATGCCATTTTAGCTACTTCCGCCATTCTGTCAATGCCACAAAATAGCGAAACAGCGGTTTTCTGACAGTTTCTGACAATTCAGCAATTTTTCCGATAGTTTCCGAATTGGCTGCGGTGTGGCGCGGGTAATTCCAAAATGGCAGAATGGAATCCCGGCGTGGTAAAAGCTGCTGCTGCTTCAGCCCTAGCTGACTACTCCTCCGCTGAATGGGACTTTGCAGATGCTATGGCATAGGAGGACCCAAGAAGGATCTGGGACCTAGAAGGTAATAACCCTGATGTACCCACCAAATGTGGTGATCCCATTTAGTTATTTAATAGCTATCCAAATTACTGAGTTCATGGTACCCATTTACTATTTTTCCATCCATGGTTGTTTCCTAACTCTTCTTGTGTGTGCATGATTGTGAAAATGATGAAACATGGAAATTTGGAAAGACGAATAGACTTCTTTAATCAAACCTAATGTAATGCTTGGGACTCAAATGGCTAATGCTAATAAGACTAATGTGAAGCTGATAAATCCTACCTTGGTCAGATGAGAAACATATAGCACTTCTGCCTGAGATGGTGTTACAAAGTAATAACTTCTGTAAACTAATAGGGATTGATGATCATGTTTATACTAGGACTCAAAACCACACCATGGATAAAGTACATCACAATTTTATTGGGGGACCAAAGGTCCAGAGAAACAAGGTTGGCAGTTTTACAAACTATACCCACACCCAGGCTAAACTATACCCATCTATAACATTTGCCTTAAGTGTCCAGGGGCCTTGGAGTAATATTCTGCAAGGTCCAAGAAGAAGACAGGAAGAGGGCCCCTGCTGAGCTGACTGGGAAGAGCTGCTAGCAAGCGATGAAGTGTGTCCATGTGTGTATGGTCAGGAAGGGAACTGAAACCATGGAACTCACAACAAGTGTGGAACCTAGCCTTCAGTCCAATTTGCTATGAGTCAAGTCTCTTCTTTTATAGGGTTTTGAGACCCTAAGTTCTTAGTAGGCTGATGGGTCAGTTCCTGATTGATTAGGAGCTTCGTGGGGATACCAGGGGTGGGTAGGGGTGGGGAGGAGGATCCATTTACACCGTGCTCCTGCCCTCAGGGGTGCCTTAGCGATGGTGCTTGGTGGTGCTTGGCCTAAATTCAGGATGTCTAGTGGTCAGGCTGGTCTTAAGCACATCAGGCTGGTGTTAGGCAGTTAGTCTTTTGTGAGATCCTTCTGGTATCTACGACTTCTGTTTAGCATAATGGCTTTGTTTACCTGTTCCAGCAGTTCTTTTGTTTGTGGTTGCAAGATCTTAGTTAACATCTGCTGATAGAGGCCCTTCTGATTTCCTGAGAGAAAGAGTCTTCTTATCTTCACATTATTCTTTGGGGCCTAATTCTCAAGCATATCATCTGTTCAGCAAAAGTCCACTTTAGCAAGAGTTCATTCATGGTGCCCTGATTCAGTAAGGCTGGCATATTGAGTTTTAAAACTAAATATTAAATATTTCCTATCAAATCTAATCCTAAATAGTCCCCAATTTGACACGGTTAAAGCCATGTCACAATAAATTAAAATTATAATAAAAAATACAAACCATTTCTATACTACCAAGCTTGACAAAAAAAGTAAGGAAACAAGAATTGTCATATAGGAACATATACAGCTCATTGTTGTAATAGGGTAATAGAATGTTTTGCCCAACAGGCAATTACAATAATAAAAATAAGCAACAAACGTACTATTACTAAGATTGTCATAGGATGTAACATTAAGTATATATTTGTCTCATTTTTTATTTTTTTCTTATTTTCATTATTACTGCCTTTGAATTACACACCGTGCCTAGGCTTTTGGTTTTTTGTATTTACAGGTTGCATTTATCCTTTTTAAAGAATATATATATATATTGTATGACCCATTGTATGAGAAAGGGGTGGTACCTCTAAACACGTCTGGGTCTTTTTCTTCTTTTTTCCCTACGGGGATTTCTGTACAATGTCTTTTTAATTACACATATAGTGTTATTCATGGTTGATATGTATTCATGTATATTCATCATCATATAGATCTCTTGCTTGGCAGAGAGCATTTTTACACTCAATAAAGGAGTCATTGTTCATATCTCCCCCCACTAGTTTTTGTTTTTGTTGGTTCACGAGGGAGGGTTCCCTTTGTTTGGGGGTGGGGTGGGGTTCTTGCTCTGTCACCTGGCTTTTTGTGTTTTTTTCAGACTACTTTTTGACATCATGGCCAATAAGGAATTCATGTTCAGTTATTCAGAATCTGATATTAACAAAATTGTTGATTCTTCCTCATTTTTTTGATAAGGATAGTGCCATTCCTGATTCAGGGTTATGGCAACTGTTTTCTGATTTGAAAATGAAATCAATGAAAACAGAACTTCATTCCAGAGCCTTGGGGGATTATGTGAAAAATCATAGGATTCCTAGGGACCTCAGGGTCATCAAGGAACCCGGGGTCTTTCCAACTAATGATGAATTCAGGAATAAATGGGAACAGATCCTGAATAAATGTGGGTATGACCTGATGGTTTTGATTATAGAAACTTCAAAAAGGGAGGTACAAAAGTTGAATGAGGATATAAAATAAATTTAACAAAATGTTAAGACTTGCTTGGGTGAGAAAAATTTCATGGACAAGCTCCAGGCATTATCTTGAGATTTGGATAAGGAATATAGGATCATTAAAGAGAGGAAGTTAGCTACATTTCAAAGGGATATTAGGGATTATGAACAGAATAGGGTATATACATGGAAGAGGAATAATCCCAAGCTTAGATCCCATAAGTCTGTCAGCTTTGACCTCACGGTCAGCGAACACAGCAAAATAAATAGATCAGATGACAATGAGGATTTGGAGAATTCAAATGACCTAGGAGCCAGACCTAAGACAGGTCCACGTCAGAATTCTTCTTTTTTAGACCACCAATCCAGGCAGGCCAAAACCAAAAGAACCTTCCACAACGACCCACATGCATTTTATCAGAGGAAGTCCAAGCGAATACGTTGATAGTTAATTTATTCAAGAGAAATTTGGCACCAGCTGAGAAAAGGGTTTTGGAAATGGGCTTGAGTTTTGTTCCGACTCCAAGATATGATGCATTTCGGAATAGAATAGAATTTTTTAAATTATGCAGGAAGATTAGGTTACGGGATTTAGGTTATGGAATTGGTCTCAAAATAGCAATGCCGAACCCAGAAGGGTTTCACCAGTAACCATAGGATTAGAGTGTTTGAAGAACTGTTGGAATCTGAACTCAGGAAAATAGACACTGCCCCCAAACGAGTTTGGCAGAATATGGACTGGTCAGAGAGGATAGCATTGGAATCTTTGGATAAGGATCCCAATATTATCATAAAACCGTCTGATAAAGAGGGCGCTATGGTGGTTTGGGAAAAGGACAGTTATCTAGAGGAGGCGGCTTCACAATGATTATACTACAAGACCATCAATAGGTCATTCATAGAGGAGGTGAGACAGAGTATTGGCATATTACTTTATGAGGGATTAATGTCTGGAGAAATAATCTAGCAAGTGTATGATTTTTTACAAGAGAATGTTGGCAGGATTCCCGTCTTCTATATGCTTCCAAAGATTCATAAGGATATAGAGAAACCACCAGGGAGACCTATAGTATCTGGGAATGGTTCAATCTTGGAGCCTCTTTCACAATTTGTTGATTTTTTTCTTAAACCCTTTGTTTCATGGTTAAAATCATATCTGAGAGATTTGCAGGATTTACTTAATATCCTCAATGACTTAGATTTGGAATCACTGAATCAGAACTTGATTTTAGCAACCATGGATGTGTCTTCTTTGTACACCAATATCCCCCAAGTGCAAGCGTTGGCAGTCATAGTGGATACTCAATCGCAGGAACCTTCCTCATCAACTGTCCACCAGTTTTTTAGTTCAGGTTTTAGAGTTTTTTTGATTTTTTTTTAGTTCAATAATCAACTTTTTTTACAAACCAATGGGGTTGCTATGGGGTGCACCTTGGCTCCACAACTGGCTAATTTGTATATGGACTTTTTTGAAAGGACATTTATTTATGAAGCATGTAGGAATGAGTTTCTGGATTATATTATTTTATACAAATGCTACATTGATGATTTATTATTCTTTTAGGTTGTCTCTGAAGCTGAATTATTTAAGTTTCATGAATATCTGAATAATTGCTGTCCCAAACTTAAGTTTGATTTGCAGTACAGCTCAAAAACCATACATTTTTTGTATATTATTATTGAGTATAATTTGGGCAGTATATCCACTGCAACTTATAAGAAGGATACTGATACGAACTCATTGTTACATTAAAAGAGTAATCATACCAAGCATTCAAAAGAAAATCTTCCTTTTGGCCAATTGTTGAGACTAAGACGGAACTGCAGTGATCTCACTAGGTTTATGGATCAGGCGAAAAAATTGATGGACAATTTGGAGATGTGAGGTTACCCAAGGAAAATACTGAAGAAAAACTTTTTCAAAGTTCTCAACTTGCCCGGAGAGTCACTTCTCATCCCAAAAGAGCAGAGGGAGGGAACTTGTAGGTTGATTTGTCCTATTACATATTGTCCAGGTTCAGCAGCCATCAAAAAGGCCATATTTAAACATTGGCATCTGATTGAACATATACCTGGCTGCAAGGAGAAGCCCATGTTTGCTTATAAAAAAACCAAATCAATCAAGGACAACTTGGTACACACAGATATCAAATACTCTCAGCAAACTACAACTATGCCAACACATTTTTTACCTCCGGTTTTAGGTCACTATAAGTGTGGGAAATGTGCTCTGTGCAAATACAGTATTCCAATAAAAGTATTTGCCCATCCTGATACTAGAAAGAAATACCATTTAAAACATTTTTCCAATTGTTCTACTTCGTATGTAGTATATTGTATTCAGTGTCGCTGTAAACTGATGTATGTGGGTTGTACATCAAGTTCTATTAAGATTAGAATCGGTGAGCATTGCAGTAATATTAAAAGAGGAATAGTCAAAGAACCTTTAGTTACCCATTTTGAGCAAAAACAGCATAGAGTGGTGGATCTGAGGCATTTTTGCATTGAGGTCATGCCTTCTGGACAGAGGGATGTAAATTCATTATTCAGAAGAGAAGGTTTTGAATTCACAAACTTAATACATTAATACCCAATGGGCTCAATGAAGGGAATAATTGGTCTGTTTTCTTGTGAACTGTATGACTTTTTGCATAGTATTTTCTTTATTGGTGCATGTTGTCTTTTTATATTCTCAGGTGACAGAGAAAAAATCTTGTTTGTATTACAATTATCTTTCCTCCCAGCTATATTAATTAGGGAGGTTAAAAGTTTGTAAATAACAAGCGAGTTTGCTATCTCAATCACGTGTTCATCATCATCATCATCATCATTATTATTATTATTATTATTATTATTATTGCATTGGTCTGTTTTGGCCTTTGTATCCAAGGCTGGTTGTTTGGGCCACTCAGGAGTTTGCGGGTGCAGAATTGTGGCAGCAGTCTTGTGAGGTACACTTCATTTTGTGGACTGCATTACAATTAGTAGGTTGTTGCATTAAGGCTTTTTTAGAGGTTCCTTGATGGTATTATTCCCTGCTGAGTTGCACCCAACGGAGATAATTTTACATTGCATTGCATCAAGCGCGCCGCTGCTCCAATGTCACCTGGGAAGACTTTCGGTGATGGCAACCTTTTGGTCAGCTATATGGAACAGAGAGACTTTATGTGGGACGTTGCACTATGAGGAGGGTATGAGTTGAGAAAGACTCTAATCCAGCTGAAGCCAATCCAATTGATGATCTACAAGTCAAAACTTCTAGAATGAATTAATTCAGCTGGAGGGGATGTAACTGATTGTTCATGATTCAAAACCTCCACCCAAGACTGAAAAAGCAGTGGCAGCAGATGCTTAACTGTGAACTGCATTCAGGCTACAGTAAAATTGATCTGTTTTGATGTTGGGTATGTACACAGGGTTTTCATATTGTATGGGATCCAGCCACTATGGTTTAATGCAGTGTTTTTTTTTAAATTGATATAGCCTTTAGCCTCTTGCAAAATGTAAAGTGCAATGAATTGGTCAGTTTTTTTGAAGCATTTGAAGATTGCATATTGTCACATTGATTGCCAGTAATTTCTGGTTGTCTGCCCCTAGTGGGGGCAGTTTATTTTGAAAAATGTCTCCAGCCTATAATCTCCATATTATTTTATTTTAGTAGATATTGAAGGAGATACGTATAGAGGCAAAATTGCAGGAGATTTCATCAAGCTCGTTTCATGTTTCTTTTTAACAGGGCATATCCCTTATAGAGCAAGAGCCCGTGACGGCTGGTTTACCCTTGTCATAAGGTACAGAATTTCCAACCATTGACACAGATGGGCTTTTGTACATATATACCAGAAATGTAAGTCTCAATAGGCAACTTGTGGGCATTTAGGCTATAGGGCACCCCAAAAGGACTTTCAACTTACGTCATAAGGTGCATGGTTGAAACTTGTGCCATTTTGTTCAGAAATGTGTCCTGATACATAAAATATAAAATCTGATGAGTTATTGTGGGCCAAACCCAAATCAGACCCTCTCAAAGTGCTCCCACCACAAATACCGTCCATTTACATCACTGGGTTCATGCCAAAAAAACAATTTTAATTTGTGTAGAAATCTGGCCTAATAAAATATTAATTCTGCCAGTGGTGTTTTTTTGTGGGGGGCAGATGTCTTCCCCTCAATCTGACATCCTTTTGAGGGGGGGGGGTCTTCCCCAATCAGGCTCTTTGTGCACCTTATAAGGTATATGATTGGAAACCTATGCATTTTGTGTCAAAACATTTTCTGTCACCTAAGGACTAACAAGATTTTAAAATGGATGATACCAAAATCAGATGCTCTCTACGTGTCCCCCACCCCATTCCAATATCATGAGTTTACACCATAAGGTTTACAGCTGAAACCAAGGTGTTTTCAGACGTGACAGGGCGGCTTCGTGGCAAACAGACGTGCCGGGGATCCCGGCGGGGAATCAGGGAGGGGTCGGGGCCTCACGGCGCAATGTGCGGCCGCACGGGACTGCCCCCTCCATGCTCCCTCACCACCCACCCTCTGGGGAGACGGGCGGGCAGCGAGGCCAATGCCGCCGCAGCATCAAGCCGGTTTGACCATGGCCCGGAATCCCATCGGGGATTCCGGGCCGTGATCGCCGGCCAGATGTTACTTTTTTTTGGTTCTGGCCGGGAATCACTTTCACCACGCTTCTGGGGATTTTCGCATTGAGGGCTCCGGAAGCGTGGTTGAAATTGACCCCATGTGGGCATTCAGCGTGGCGGAACATCTGGTGGCTGCCGAACAGACGTGCAGGGCATAGTGAGCACATGTAGGTATTCGGCGTGGTTCACTGTGATCTCGTCACGTCTGAAAACACCCAGTGGTACTGTTTATTGCAATATGCCCTGACACATTATGTGCAGACAATCTGACATGATTTGGGGGACCACATTTGAAAGGCATGTGTAGGGAATATCCCATACCGCACTGGACATCTTCAGTTAATCTATCATACAGAGAGAGCTCCCTTCCTCTTATATTATCTTTTTGTCAGTTTTATTTAAAATATATGAAGACAATTAAGTCAAGCAAACAGATTTAGTGAACAACTTTTACTCATTACTTGTGGTCAACCATTTCAAAAGCCACTTACAGATCTAACAGTGTAATGAACAGATGATGTATGACATTAGTAAGTTAAATACATTCTATTGAGCAGCCAAAATGGACCCTGAGGTTTTTATGTAACCTAGGAAAACCTGTTTAATCCGTAAACTGGTTTGCATATATTTTGGTATGTTCTGATGGAGTCTGAAATTACTGGTTTATTATTTATTACATTTTATCCCACCTTTCTTCTAAGGAGCTCAGGATGGCATACATACATGGTCCCCATTTTTATCCTCTCAACAACCCTATGAGGTAGGTTAGGCTGAGACATTGTGAATGGACCATGATCACTCAGTGAACTTTATGGCTTAGCAAGGATTTGAACCAAGATTTCCCAAGCACTAGTCCAACATCTAAACACTATACCATACTGGCCCTCTAATACGTTTAGATATCAGCGATATCTAAGCAAATGAGGTGGTAAACCTGTGTTTGGTCAGTACTACTTCAGAAGGCTTCCAGCTGATCTACTAGTTCTTAACATTCATGGAATATTCTGTATTGAAGGAGAATTCCATACTAAGGCCGTTTTCAGACGAGCGCGGCGGCGCCCGCGCTTGTTTTCAAAAAAGCCGGCAGCCCGTTCCACACGAGACGCTNGCGCATGTGCGGCCGACGCGCATCCATTTCCGGCCGCGTATGACCAGCCTCGATCGCCGACCCGGTCAGTTCGCGGCCGGAAATGGATGCGCGTCGGCCGCGCATGCGCGTATTCGGCGGCAGCATCTCGTGTAGAACGGGCTGCCGGCTTTTTTAAGAAACAAGCGCGGGCGCCGCCGCGCTCGTCTGAAAACGGCCTGAGAGTCCCCACCTGCAGTCCAAACACAGACTTACCCCCTCATCAGTTGCTTATGATAACTTAGGCTGTGGACACTTGTGTTTATGGAAGTATAAAGTGTCCACAGTTTTAAGGACTGAGTGAGACGCTGCAGCAAATAAACAAGCAAACACAGAGAGCCACTTACCTTGTGTGTCTTTTGCCATTTCAACCAAAATGTATAATGTTTCTGAGAACTGGTTCCCTGTTCAGAAGAGGTCCTCAGTACATGTGTGGTATACACACGTAGATACATTATTACCTATAATTAACAGGGCTGGAAGCTGTACTATGAGGGAAGAGGAAGAATATTGGGGGCCAAGCAAGAGAAGGAAGTGGGTGCTAGCCCTCAATTGGTTCCTCCCAAATCCCCCCAAGAAAAGGGAAGAGGGAAGAGGGAAAATGAGGAAATCCTCATCAAATCCTCCCAAATCCCCCCAAGAAAAGGGAAGAGGGAAAATGAGAAAGAAGGAGCCAAGTCTTATAAATAAACGTCCCTGGAACTTAATGGGAAAGGATGTCAGATGGGGGGGAGGTCAGCCCCCCCTTCCAAAAAAACACACAAACCTACTGGCAGAATTAATATTTTATTATATTAGGCCAGATTTCCACAAAAATTAGCATTGGTTTTTTGGCATGAACCCAGTGATGTAAATGGACAGTATTTGGGGTGGGGGCACCTTGAGAGGGTCTGATTTGGGTTTGTCCCACAATATTTTATGTATCAGGACACATTTCTGAACAAAATGGCACAAGTTTCAACCATGCACCTTATGACGTAAGTTGAAGATCCTTTTGAGGTGCCCTATAGACTAAACGCCCACAAGTTGCCTAATAAGACTTAAATTCCTGGTATATATGTACAAAAGCCCATCTGCGTCAATGGTTGGAAATTCTGTACGTTTTGATGAGGGTAAATCCATTGCCACAGGATAAGGAAGCCATCTGGAAGTGTGGAGTTAGTTATTATATTAAGTATCCAGGGCTTTTCCTTTCCTTTTTTTCTATATTTGTCTCATTTGTTATTTTGTTATTATTTTTTATTATTACTGCCTTTGAATTACACCCAGTGCCTATAACCAGGCTTTTGGTTTTTTGTATTTACAGGTTGCATTTATTCTTTTTTAAGAATATATATATTGTATGACTCATTGAGAAAGGGGCGGGACCATGAAACGCATTGGGTCTTTTTTTTCTTTTTTCCCTATGGGGATTTTTGTATGATTCCCCCCCCCCCCCATGCATGGGATGGCTCCTCACCTTTTCGCATTGGGCAGGGGGGAGGCATTGCCACAAGATGCATGGATCCTTGGGTGGCAAACCTATTTCAAATGGTGGAAGGATCGTTAGCGAAGTCTTCCCGCATGGCCTATGGGAGGGCATTTATGGATTTTCAGAATTTTAGATCTAGTAACGGTTG
This sequence comes from Sphenodon punctatus, assembly GCA_003113815.1. NCBI lineage: Eukaryota > Metazoa > Chordata > Lepidosauria > Sphenodontia > Sphenodontidae > Sphenodon > Sphenodon punctatus. The sequence continues at coordinate 987,349 of QEPC01013253.1, forward strand.
GTGTACAAGCCTTCCCATCCTTGAGCAGCATGCCGTCGAGTTTGCTATCGCACTAAGGCAGTGAGGTCTGGCCTTGGGCACCATTGACAGTAAGGTATCAACCACTGCTTTCTATAGCAAGTTGGCCGGTCAACCCTTGCTGGATAGCAATTTTTTAATACACAGACTGTTGGAGAGCTGGTCGAGGGATCGGGGTCCAGTCCCTGACATGCGCCTGCCCATATCGGCATCCTTCATTAGCAGTTCGGATGACACACTGGCCAGGGTGTGTTTTGATCAAGGCGAGGCATATCTTTTTGCTGCCTCATTTAAGCTGGCTTTCTATGGAGTGTTTAGGGTGAGTGAACTTGTGGCTGAATCCCGAAACTCCACATCCGACAGGGTAGTGAGGGCCCAGGATATTCATGTGCAGAATGATTTAATTCAAAATAATCTGCATTATTCCAAAACTGACCAGAAGGGTAGAGGCCAACTTATTACACTCGGTAAGGCGGGGTCCCCATCACTTTGTCCAGTTGCAGCTGTCCACAGGTACCTGAAGATTCGACCCGGCATTATGGGATAATTTCTGATACACGCTAATGGTGCCCTGCTCGCCACGTGCCAGTTCATGGCGGTAATGCATAGGTGCTTAAGTCTGAACCACATGCCAGAACACAGGTACGGGTCGCATTCATTTAGAATTGGAGCGGCCAGTTTAGGCGCGGCTGTGGGTATGCCAGAGTCTTGCATTCAGGACATAGGTAGATGGCGGTCCACCGCCTTCCGTTCGTACATCCGTTCATTGCATCAATAAGGGATTGGTTCTGTATTCATTTGGTGTCTGTCTCTTTTCTTACAGAGTTGACTGTTACCAAACCATGCAAGAGGATCTGGATCCTGGGCCACAGCATTGTCCGTTGGGCCGCCAAGGCAGCAAGCAGATCTCATTGCGGCACCTAGCTTGGACTGGGTGCAAAGGTGGAGATAGTGCGGCAATCCAGAAGTGGCATGCATTGGGAGCAGTTCATGCCCCTCATACACAGAATTGCTGGTGGCCCGCATCCACATATTGTGGTGGTTCACTTGGGGGAGAATAATCTGTCACAAACCCCAGGGTTGCAGTTAGTAATGCAGATTAAGAGGGATTGGGTGGAGGCGCAAAGGATTTTGCCACACATGAGGTTCATCTGGACCCACATGTTGGAGAGGATTAGATGGCATGATGGTCAAACCAGGCAAAATTGATAGGGTTAGGAAGAAAATTAACAAGGAAGTGGACAAGATAGTGTTGGCGGGGGTGGTGCATGCATCATGCATGAGGAGATTTGTTTTTCTCGCCCTGAGCTGTATTGGGAGGACAGAGTCCACTTCTCCGAAGTTGGGGTCCAATTGTATATTAGGGTATTGAAGGAGAAGTTGTTGGAGTTATTGGATGGTCAGAGGGAGGATGATGGAAGCGAAACCAGCCAAGCATAGACTGGCGGTTTGCTGTGGCGGGGGTCCAGGTAGTTGATTTAACAGTTGTTAGGGTCTGAAGGAAGACATCTCCTTAAGAGGCGGAGCCAGAGTCAACCAAGAGCAGGGGTAGCCAGGTTCGGCACAAGGCCCAGGATGGGGGGAGGAGCAACTCAGCCGAGGACAGGGGCGGTCCCGGCAGGTGGGCCCTCACCTTCCAGCCTGCTTTGGGTTGCTACAGGGTGAGAGTCTTATCAACCAGCTGAGCAGCTGGGGTGAAAGCAACCTAGGACAGTTAAGCATTAGGGCGGTACTGAGGGACATCAGGCCACCCTCTGATAATGGTTAGTAATGTGAAACCTGGACCCAGAGTGTCTCTCTGACCTTAATGCTGATTTGAATAAAGAGTGTGGCCTTTAAATTCCAACTCCTGTGTGCTTGTCTTCTTTGGGGTGTGGGGGCAATGTCTTTTTAATTACACATATAGTGTTGTTCATGGTTGATACGTGTTCATGTATATTCATCATCATATAGATCTCTTGCTTGGCGGAGAGCATTTTTACACTCAATAAAGGAGTCATTGTTCATATCTCCCCCCACTTGTTTTTGTTTTGGTTGGTTCAAGAGGGAGGGTTCCCTTTGTTGGGGGGGGGGGTTCTTGCTCTGTCACCTGGGTTTTTGTGTTTTTTTGTTGTGCAGAATAACCCATAGAAAGATTCCATAATTCAAAGCTATCTTTATCCTGTATTTGCTTCCATTCGATTACGTGTAATGTCCAAGTGACATTATTAACAAACATTTTAGTTATATTACACATAAAGAATTTTTGAGGGCCCAAAATGGTTACAGTTTCTGAGGGAAGGGGAGCGCTGCCTTCTCCAGAAAGCTGCTTCTATATCAATTTTACATAGCTGGAATAAAATAGCTCTTTGTTGAAGCAGGGCTATTGAACATTTAGCCCAATATCCAATAACAACAATAATAATTGGAATACATTTCATAATAATGAAGACAACAATGGGGTACAACAGTAAGTTGAGGATTCCAGTAGTTATAAGCACTTCAGAGTTTGTCATAAGATTGCAGAGCACAGGTACTGATGGTTTGAGATTGCACATATTGGAGGCCAAAACAGTAAACTATAATGAGAAGGAACCATGAGTGTACATATGGGTGCCATCTCAGGCTGGTACCTTGTAAAAATCAGTAATACATTTAGAATTAAACTGGGGCTGTGGACAGTGTTACCATTCTTTTATGTGATATGATCCACTCAGGGGGCCCTTGATCCCCAATATCGTTGGGATCCATAGCCTAGGATATATTTTGATACTTTGGTTTAACAGTTCGAGTGGTTCCATCTGGTAAATGCAGTTCTCCATTTTACATATGGGCTCTGTTAGACTGGCTCTTGTTTGAATGTGAATATTGATATTTCCTACTGGTTGCCTAGCAAAACAATTGGTTGGGTAAGTCCTTGAGCTATATTGCTTATTGAATAGGGTCAGAGGTTACCAGCACTTGACCCACTGTTCGGGCTAGTCTTTACCACTGCCCCTTTGCGCAAATAGTGTGGGTGACATCATGACGTAGCTAGAAATATGCTTAGGAGAAAAATCTGTAAATAAATAAATAAAACCCACAACGCATAGCAGTAAACAAGTGGTGATGAGGAGGTTGACTGAAAACCTGCCTTTTAAATAATCATGGAAGAGTTGCATCACATTATTCTGTACTAACCATGCACTTGAAAGTGAAGAACACTGTGGACAACACTTGGAGTGTTTAATTTTACTCCTTGTTTATTTTCTTACATCCTGCCACTTGTTTTCCTTTTCTTACATAGGTTTAGTGATATCACATAGATGCATAGATAGACACACAACACTGAGTGACAAACAGCCATGGCATAACATGCGTGCACGCACGCACACACACACACACACACACACACACATAAATGAAATAAAATTAAAACTGTGGTTAGTTCCTCAGAGCAGTTTTGCCTATTTTAGTATTTTACTTTGCTTGTTTCATTCCAAGACTTTTTTCTTGCTTCTATAAGAAATAGAGCGAGAGATCTGGCCTCTGGGAGGCCTACTTAATTACTTGAACAATTAGTTCATTGTTTATGCACATTAGACAGACAAACCTAATCAATTCCTGACTCCAGGTGTGTGCCTACTAAGTTGGTTCCTGGGTAGAGTTGGATTTGGTCCCCAAGCATACTTGTCCTTACTTTTTGTCTCCTTAGACAATACATATATAGTGACAAGTTTAAAAGAAAGAGAAAACATACGTGTGGCATGAGAAGAGATTTCTGGCTGCAGCTGCACCTGGTAGCTTATCATATTCAGAGTATGGTCACTGGAGTGTAGTGTTAGCATATCTACAGCTCAGATTCCTAGCTCCTTTAAATAGAGCAGGTTTTGAGCCTTGCAATTGGACCACCAAACTTTTTCACCAGTAACACACTAGTATCATAAAGTAGGGCAGACCTAGCTTTTACAATACTAAAGAAAGGCCAGTAGCCTACATTTGGAAAATTGAATTTGAAGGGTGGCTTGGGTGACTGCCATAGTAAATTCAGAAAACTTTTTAAATCACTGGAATTATATAAAATAATTTAAACTATATTACCCCACCAAATTACCCTATACTTTCCCCCCACTTAATACTGTGAGGGTATGAACAATATTACCTTCACAATAGCTGTGCCTTTGAGAGGTCTGGTAAACTGAAGCTGCTGCATTTACTTATTTATTTTATTTATTTAATGCATTTATACCCCGCCCCTCCTGAAAGTAGCTCGGGGCAGCTAACAAATTTCAAAAAAGTAAAACAACCTTAAAAACATTTAAAACGGTTATAAAAATCTTACAGATAAAACAGGGAGAGGACAACAAATAATAAAGAATAATAAAGAATGGTAGGAGGATAAAAACCCACTAACCCACACTCCCCAAAGGCCTGGGCGAACTGCCAAGTTTTACAAACTCGCCGGAATGTTAAAAGGGTCGGGGCCAGGCGAGTTTCCTCCGGGAGGGAATTCCAAAGGCGTGGCCTGGCCACTGAGAATGCCCTCTCCATTGTGGCCCCCCGCTTAATACGGAGGACCTCCAATCAGGGGCCCCGACAACTCCCTCGCTCTCCCCACCACCATCACCTTCATCTTATCGGGGTTGAGCTTCAGTCTGCTCTGTCACATCCATTCCGCCACGACCTCCAAACACTGGGATAACAATGAGACGGCAGGGTCTGGGTCAGCTGACAAAGAGAGGTACAGCTGAGTATCATCAGCATATTGGTGACAGCGCACCCCTAACCCTCTCACGACCTCCCCCAAAGGCTGCATATAAACATTAAATAATAATGGAGACAGAATGGAACCCTGCGGAATGCCGCAGGACAAAGCGCGGGGGCAAGATGTTTCTTACTCGCATAACATCACACACAAACCGAGCCTGCAATTAGAACCACTTGAATAGCCAATATCATCACAATGGGGTGCAGCATTACATTTAAAATACTTGTGAATGAGGGGATAGGTTTCATGCTGCACAGGCTAGACATGCTGATGGCACTGAGCAATGATTTTCCAAACATGGAGACAGACTGCATGGGGACAAAACACAAACGTTGCTTCCAGGCCAGACCCCAAGCAAGAATCAGACAGACTATTACCACAAGTAGTGAATTTGAAATGAATACAAAGGCAAGGATCCCTTTCTAGTACTTTTATTCTTTTTTCACCTCTAACCTGGTTTTGGTCTGGACTTGGTGAAAGTCTGAACAAAACTTTCCATATGCTTTATTCTATATTCTTCCAGTGACCAAAAGCAGCACTTTGTTGTTGTGGTAATTTTCATTTTTTTCTTTCTTTCTACCAATGTCAGTAAAGACTCTCTTTATCTTCTAACTATATCCAGTTACACACTTACATTGCAACCCCCCATGCACACCTTTTTCTGACATGCAAAAAAACCCATTAGGAACAACCATTGGATTACCTAAAGCCTTGTATACTAATAAACCAAGTGTCCCAATTAAAATATTATTGTGATGCAGATTACTTCTTTTTGCCCCTTCAGTAGTGTTGGTGATCATTACAAACAAATATTAAAGGTCAGAGTGAGAGCCATAAGAAACAAAAAATTTGGAACTGAAACTGGGGCAGAGCCTGAACTCTGAACCCTTCCCAAGGCTAGTTTACTTAAACTTGCCAGTTAAAATCTAGGCAGATACTTACATTGCTTCAACACATTATTATGAAAATAATGATGTATTTTAACCCAGGGCACTAAGGCAGCCCCAAGACTTGGAGCAACTTAATTAGGTCTGTAGTGTAATTTTAGACAGATATGGATGGCAGGCTGCAAATTCTGGTGAGGTTTTAACCTAGTGTGCAAAATTACAGGCACTGACCCCATCAGGAATTCCAAGTGTTCTAATGCCCACACTAAAGCCACCATTAAACAGTTCCCCATTACAGCCCTTAAATAGCTAACGTCAGATTTTCATAACTGGGCCTTCACCAGATTGATTTTAAATTCCTAGAACTTCCTTCACTAAAGCGAGGTGCTCTATTCTACTTCATAGTCACTTGACCCAGGCTCATTAAATTCTTTAGCAAAGATTTAATCCTGCACACAACTGCTATCAAACTTGCACCTGACCTAACTCTTTAACAAGCTCAGATTCCTACTTTGCAACAGCAACAACAACCCCTTTACCTCTTCAAGTCTGACTCCTTGATGTCATGGCAAACTAGCTGGGTGTTGTGAAACCCCTGGGGTACATACTGCCACCCCTTAAATGTGAAGACAAACTTATACCAGGGCTTAGGGTGCACGGGAATCACAAAGAATGCCCCCACCCCCCTGCGTATCCTACCAATTCTATACTTTCCCATGTACTGCAAGTAAAGGAATGCCATATCTCATTTCTTACTTTTCTAATGTACTTTCCTCGAGGCTGTATCAATAGGGCCTCTTCCTGGTATCCTTTTCATACTGCCGTTAACAAACTACTGAGCTGACTAGCACACTATCCCTCCAGGGCTCCACTGATCTCCTAAGGGGCCCACCTCATGGTACATTATCACTGTCTCGTTTTTCCAATTCTGACTATCCTTACCTTTTGGTTTTAAAATGCAGAATTCTGCATCCAAGGCTCTTTCAGCTTTCAGGAATCACAAAGAATGCCCCCACCCCCTGCGTAGCCTACCAATTCTATAATTTCCCATGTACTGCAGGTAAAGGAATGCCATATCTCATTTCTTACTTTTCTAATGTACCTTCCTCGAGGCTGTATCAATAGGGCCTCCTCCTGGTATCCTTTTCATGCTGCCGTTAACAAACTACTGAGCTGACTAGCACACTATCCCTCCAGGGCTCCACTGATCTCCCAAGGGGCCCACCTCATGGTACACTATCACTGTCTCGTTTTTCCAATTCTGACTATCCTTACCTTTTGGTTTTAAAATGCAGAATTCTGCATCCAAGGCTCTTTCAGCTTCCTTCAGCTCTGTGTATTGGGCTTCAAAAGTTTCAGTGCCCTTCCACAAGAGTCAAAGTAAAGTGACCAATTTGGTTTCCTTTTTTGACTGGTATAATGAGATGTATTTGCCCCATACTTCAAAGATCTGAGCACAGGAGATGGGGGAAGATAGCGTCTGCTTCTCCCATGGTCAGGGGCCTTGTTCGTATATGAGCTGCTGTAGTGCAGGGATGGTCTCTAATTTATCCCAATCCTGTATGGGGACTCCTCCCAAATTCTTCTTCTTAAACCACTCCATAAGCAATATTACAGATTCTACAGTCTATTGGATGTGTAGCTTGGTTTTCTCGTTGCCTTTCCCCCTTTTTACATTTCGGCGGAACTGTAAGACCTGGCTGTTTGCCCAGGCCTTTGGGAGGGAGGGAGGGGGAGGGTGATTTTAATCCCCTGCCCATTTATCTATTTATTATTGTTTCCTAACCCTGTTTTTGATGTTTTTATATTTGTATTTTAACTGTTTTAATTGTTTTGATTGTTTTATTGTTGTTGTACGCCGCCCCGAGCTGCATTGCAGGAGGGGGCGGGATATAAATCTGTTAAATAAATAAAATAAATAAATTTTATTTCTCTCACAATACACTGAACCAGCAGCGCTTTAACAATATCAAAGCAAAGATCAACACAAAAGTAGAACCCTCATTTGACAAAAGACCCCAATGGGAGTGGCACTCTTTATGTACAAAGCCCTCAGTTGAGCAACAGACCCCTTTGGGCACAGCATTCTTTTAACCACGACAAAGGGCAGTTATAGTGCCCCGAAATAGTGTCCAATGACTGGCAGCAGCTATAATCAATACCTCCCCCGCATTCTCCACCAAATGTTAAAAAATAATAACTTCTTTAAATTATTTATTTTATCAAATTTCTACCCCACCCCCCCTAAAACAGCTCGGGGCAGCTTACAAATAAAAACAACCACAAATATAAAATACATCTTAAAACAATTAAAACATCTAAAAAAAATTAATAGGGATTGATGATCGTGTTTAGTCTAGGACTCACAACCAACCATAGATAAGGTACAACACAATTTTATTGGGGGATCAAAGGTCCAGAGAAACAAGGTTGGCCGCTTTATAAACTATACCCACACCCAGGCTAAACTATACCCATCTATAACATTTGCCTTACGTGTCCAGGGCCCTTGGAGTTGTATTCTGCAAGGTCCAAGATGAAGACAGGGAGGGGGCCCCTGCTGGGTTCGTTGGGAAGAGCTGATAGTGAGCGATGAAGTGTGTCCGTGTGTGTATGGTCAGGAAGGGAACTGAAACCATGGAACGCACAACAAGTGTGGAACCTAGCCTTCAGTCCAATTTGCTATGAGTCAAGTCTTTTCTTTTACACAGTTTTGAGACCCTCAGTTCTTAGTAGGCTGATGGGTCAGTTCCTGATTGATTAGGAGCTTTGTGGAGATACCAGGGGTGGCTAGGGGTGGGGAGGAGGATCCATTTTCACCGTGCTCCTGCCCTCAGGGGTGCCTTAGTGATGATGCTTGGTGGTGCTTGCCCTAAAGTCAGGATGTCTATTGGTCATACTGGTCTTAAGCACATCAGGCTGGTGTTAGGCAGTTAGTCTTTTGTGAAATCCTTCTGGTACCTACTACTTCTGTTTAGCATAGTGGTTTTGTTTACCTGTTCCAACAGTTCTTTTGTTTGTGGTTGCAAGATCTTAGGTAACATCTGCTTAGAGAGGCCCTTCTGATTTCCTGAGAGAAAGAGTCTTTTTAACTTCACATTGTTCTTTTGGGTCTGATTCTCAAGCATGTCATCTGTTCAGCAAAAGTCCACTTTAGCAAGAGTTCATTCCTGGGGCAAGGGCTCATTCCTGGGGCCCTGATTCAGTAAGGCTGCCATATTGAGTTTCAAAACTAAATATTTCCTATAAAATCTAATCCTAATAATGGAACCTTTCTACGCAGTGGGGATTGTCACTGAAATATAAAGCCTCAATTAGCTTTGACATCAATAATTCAGTAATGTTTTATGCTACCCTTTGTGTATGGACTTGCTAAATAGTTACTTCTGTCAGTCAAGCTCCAGCAGGAAAAGTCACAACATTATTAACAGAAATATATAGTTTACAAGCAACGTATCTTTTCACCTAAAAATTACAACTTTTCTGCTGAAAAATTACTGAAGCAAATTCCCTTTACCATAGGAAATATTTTTGCAGGTTGTGTACCTGTCCATCACTGATATCCTGAAGATAATATTTAAATGGTCAAAATAGCACTGTATGTAGTCACCAGCTACCAGATATAAGATGGACACTTAGGCTGCTCTCCCATGTTGCACAATCGAACATTAATTCCTTTGTAATGTTAGTTTGTGTGACATGGGCAAGCAGCCTTCCTCATTCAGCAGGGAAAATTCATGTTATTCCCATTACAGACAGGGCTGAAAATCCAGACCGGTTACTTAAGTAGAAACTAATGTTAAATTTAAATATGTGCTGTGCATTCAAATTTAACGTTACTTAAATTAATACAACATTTCCTACTGGAAGAGAGAGGGGCAATGGGTGAGGGAGGGTTGGGTGGGAGGGAACCAAGCCCAGGCACACCTCTCCCACCCAGCCCAGCCTTGGGGATGTAGGGGGGAGGACAGTCCATGGGGGAGTGAGGGACTCACCTGGCCCACCCAGCAACAGAGGAACCATGGCACAGTGGCAAAGTTGCTGTGCTGGGATTACTCTGCTGCTTGGCAGGTCAGATGAATGGAGGATTTGGGGGGATTCACCTGGCCGGCAGTGGAGCAGCTCCATCCGCCATGTCCTCAGGCTGTGCCTGCAGAGGAAGGTCCTGATGTGCTGGGCTCAGGCTGTGCTGCCAGAGTCACTCCAACACCGGCCAGGTTACCAACCCAGCCCAGCTCGGGGGGCAGGAGGAGGAGGACTGCGTTGGCTGGCTGGATGTCTGGACCAGAGAGGGCCAGGCACACATACAAATTCTGTGTGGGAATCGGAGGGAATGAACGTGGGCACGGTTCTGTTCTTTCTCACAATGGATCTGTCCACTGCAAAACAAATGTGATAGATCATGGGCAGGCAGCCTATCTTGATCTCAAATAATTGCTGTTTTCTCGTAAGATTCAATAAGAACATAAGAAGTGCTATACTGGGTCAGACCAATGGTCCATCAAGCCCATCATCCTGTCTCCGACAGTGGTCAATCATGGTGGCTTGGCAGAAGCACCCAACAGGTCATAATGGGGATCCATTCCCTGTTGTTTTCCCCCAGCTCCCGTCATGTTCCCTGATCCTGTCTGGCTAATAGCTGCTAATCTTCCAGAAACATGTCCAAACCTCTTTTAAACTCAGCTATAATACTGGCCCTTACCACAGCCTCTGGCAGTAGATTCCAAAATGCAATTATACACTGAGTGAAAAAATACTTTCTTTTCTTTGTTTTAAACTTGCCATCCATGAGTTTCATGGCATGTCCCCTAGTTCTAGTACTAGCTGAGAGGGTAAATAACTTCTCCTTGTTTATTAGTTCCACCCCACTCATGATTTTATAGACCTCTAGCATATCTCCTCTCAGTCATCTCTTCTCCAAACTGAAGAGCCCCAACCTACCAAGCATCTCCTCATACAGGAGCCCTTCCATGCCCTTGATAATTTTTGTTGTCCTTCTCTGTACCTTTTTTAGATCAGCTATGTCTTTTTTTGAGATGGAGCGACCATAACTGCACACAATATTTGAGATGCGGTTCCACCATTGATTTGTATAGAGGTATTATGACCTCCTCAGTTTTATTCTTTATCCCCTTCCAAATAATTCCTAACATTCTGTTTGCTTTTTTTGACTGCTGCTGTGCACTGCGCTGTGGATTTAATTGTATTGTCCACAACCACTCCCAGATCCTTTTCCTGAGTGATAACTCCTAGCTTAGTACCCAGCATTGTGTACGCATAGTTTGGATTATTTTCCCCTACGTTCATCACTTTGCCCTGTTCCACATTAAATCTCATTTTCCATTTAGATGCCCAGGCACCCAGTGTCGTAAGATCCCGTTGTGGTTCCTCACAGTCTGCTTATGTTTTAACTACCTTGAATAACTTGGTGTCATCTATAAAATTTGATCACCTCACTCTTAACACCCTTTTCCAAATCATTAATGAATACATTAAACAGCACCGGTCCCAATACAGATCCCTGAGGCACACCACTTTTTACATCTCTCCATAGTGAAAACTGACCATACAGTCCTACTCTTTGCTTTCTATCTTTCAACCAGTTTCTGATCTAGAGTAAGACACTTCCTCCTATCTCATGACTTTTTTAATTTTCTCGAGTCTCTCATGAGGGAACTTATCAAATACTTTCTGGAAATCCAGGTACACCATATCTACTGGGTCTTCCTTGTCCACATGCTTATTTACACCCTCAAAGAATTCCAACATATTAGTGAGGTATGACTTACCTTTACTAAATCCATGTTGACTCTTCCCCATTGAGCAATGTTTGTCAACATGCCCTGTAATTCTGTCCTTAATGATGGTTTCCACCATTTTGCCGGGCACAGACATCAAGCTTACTGGTCTGTAGTTTCCAGGCTCACTGCTAGATTCCTTTTAAAAATCAGAGTTACATTTGCCACCCTCCAGTCCTCGGGTACAGTGGCAGATTTTAGTGATAGGTTACAAATTACAAACAGTAGGTCTGCGATTTCATATTTGAGTTCCTTCAGAACTCTGTGGTGAATGCCATCTGGCCCATGTGACTTGTTAGTATTCAGTTTGTCAATTTGCCCTCGAACACCCTCCAACGTCAAATTGATTTATAATAGCTCATCCAATTCCTCGTCCACAAAGCAAGGCTCCAGTGTGGGTACCTCTCCAAAATCCTCCGCAGTGAAGTTTGACGCAAAGAGCTCATTCAGCTTCTCTGCAATGTCCTTATCCTCTGTGAGTGCCCCTTTTACTCCTGTGTCATTTTGGGGATTAGGGATAGAACAGAACGGGGTCCACACATTCATTTCCCAGTAATGCAGCCAGGTGGTACCAGGAAACAAACCCTCAGGATTGAATAGGCTATCAGGATTACAAATCCCCAGCCTGGATCATCATTGGCTACCGGGGATGAGCGTACACCTTGGAGCTGCCACAGAAACCATACGCACGGGGAAAAGGGAAGGTAGGGAGGTGACGGGAGGTGCAGGAGCAGGGGGGTGTCCATGCCCAGGAAAGGGGGAGAAGGGTAGGGCATGCACGCACAGGGGCCCGAGGGCTGGTGAGATGCGCTGGCACCCCACAGGGGTCCATGCTTACCTGATCCAATCCAAGGTACTCTCACTCACAGGAATCACTCAACACACTCACCTAGCACAGTCACACGTCACTCACTTCCAAGTTCCAGAGGTTCACACAAGGTTCAATAGGCACAATTGAAGCAATGGTGCCAGTCTCTCAGGCACAGGGGCACCGATCACCAGCAAGACTATGGTGGCAAGGAGCCGCCTTTATAGTCTGGGCTCAAGCGGCATTGCAGGTGCTTTGAGCACCGTGGGGCTGGGTCAAGGGACGTGGCTTCTGCCCACAGCAGCGGTGCATTCCCATCCATGCCTCCAGGACCAGCGTGCAGACATTGGGGAGGAGCCTGGGCCAGGGGCGCGTCCTAGTTGGGGCTCTGTTGCCACGCCATAGGTGGAGGTGCTAGCGCCTCAGCTCCTATGGGCAGAGTATGAGGAATTGGAGAGTCTGGGACTTGCCACAGCCCTTCCCCCCTGGTAAGCAACGGGTCCCATTCACCCCAGAGACCTTGGCCCCCATTCCCTCCAGGCGCTGTCCTCACAGCACCTCCCCTCCAAGGCTGACGGACGACCAAGAGATGGGGCTTCAAAGGGTACTGGGCATGGAAAACACAGAGCAGGTGAGGAGCGTGGACATTGGAGGCCTTTTCCCAGGACTGGTGAGAGGGACCATACTCCTTACAGTCTTTTAAGTAGAAGAGTCACCCTCGATGGCGACAAGAATCGAGGATCCGCTGGACTTCAGATTCTCCAGAAGCAGATAGTGGATTTGTTTGAAAAGCTAAACATGAAAAGCCGGATGAATGTGATAATGGTGGGGCAAATGCATAGTATAAAAGACATTGTTGATTTTCCGAACAATGGGGAACGGACCCATATGCCTATAGTCCAGCTTGGAAGAGACTCGCTTCGATGAGTAATGTCACCGGACTATCCATACCCAGTCTCCTGGGTGATGCACGGGTGCGGGCCGTCTATGGCGGTCTACATGCTTCTTATATTGTTGTCTAGCATGATTGAGCATGGTTTTGGAGATGGTTTGTGCCTTATGGATCCAGGCGATGAGGGCACCTGCAGCTGGAACAGAGAGCACTGAAACGTCGGGAAGGCAAATCTGGGGATGGTAGCCATAAATTAGGGATGTGTGAACGCGGTTCGGGATATCGGGGTTCGGACCGAACTCAGGGGGTTCGGCCCGTTTGTGAACACCCCGAATCCGAACTGACCCCCGCCTGAACTGACCAAACAAAGTTTGGTTCTGAACGTATTCGAAAGGGGAGAGGGGGGAAGGGAGGAACATGGTTTTCCCTCCCCCTCCAGGCTATGCGGGTGGAAAGGGTGCCAGGGAGCACCTTCCCCCCCTCCCCCACCCAGCCTGGGATTTTTTTTAACCCCACCCCACCCCAGGGATCGGCCTACCTGGTGGTGCCGGGGCTCTGGCCCCAGGTCCAGTGGTGGTGCTCCAGAGTGCTTCAGGCTGCTACTAGGCCTTCTGGGTNCCCCCACCCAGCCTGGGATTTTTTTTAACCCCACCCCACCCCAGGGATCGGCCTACCTGGTGGTGCCGGGGCTCTGGCCCCAGGTCCAGTGGTGGCAGCGGCGGTGGCAGCAGCAGCGGGTCTGGTGGCGGCGGTGCTCCAGAGTGCTTCAGGCTGCTACTAGGCCTTCTGGGTCAAACCGGTAGGCCTAGTAGCGGCCTGAAGCACTCCGGAGCGCCACCACCGCTGGACCCGCCATCACTGCCACTGTCGCTGCCGGATCCAGACCCCGACCTACCTGGTGGTGCAGAGGGCCTGACCCTAGGTCTGGAGGCAGCAGTGGCAGCAGCGGCGGTGGGTCTGGCGGTGGCAGCAGCGGCGCTCCAGAGAGTTTTAGGCCACTACTAGGCCTTCCAGTTTAACCTGGAAGGACTAGTAGTGGCTTGAAGCTCTCCAGAGCTGCTGCTCCTGCCGCCAAACCTGGGGCAGGAACTCTGGCACCACCAGGTAGGACAATCCCTGGGGTGGGGTGGGAGTTAAAAAAAAATTCCCAAGCTCGGCAGGGTTGGGGGGAAGGGGCTCCACGATGCCCCTTCCACCTGCGCAGCCTGGAGGGGGGAGGGAAAACCACCACTCCGCCCAAATGGGTTTGCCCCCCCAAATGGGTTCAGCAACCCCTGAATGGGTTCGGCCTGAACGGGCCGAACCAAATGGTTTTGGGTTCGGCCGAACCAAACGGTTTCGGGTTCGGTCGAACTCTGAACGGGCTGAGCGCTGAGGGGCTGGGGCCAGGGGCATGGCTTCCACCCACAGTGGTGGTGCATTCCTGGCTATGCCTCCAGGACCATCGTGCAGATGTGGGGGAGGAAACTAGGCCAGGGGGCACGTCCCTGTCGGGGCTCTGTTACCGTGCCGTAGGTGGAGGTGCCGGTGCCCCAGCCCCTATGGGTGGCATGCGAGGGAACGGGGAGTCTGGGACATGCTGCGGCCCTTTCCCCCTGGCGAGAAAAGGGTCCCATGCCCCCCGGAGACCTTGGCCCCCATGCCCCCCAGGCGCGGTCCTCACAGTCATCTAATGGCCCAACTGATTCCCTAGCAGGCTTCTTATTTCTGATGTATTTGAAAATGCTCTTGTTGCTTGTTTTTGCCTCTTTACCAAGCCTCCCTTCAAAATCTCTCTTGGCCTGCCTTATTAACACTCATGAGAAAATCGAGAATGTGGGCAAGCAGCCTTAGACAGGAAAAGATGTAGTAACAAACAACTGTGTGGAGAACTAGCTTGCTTGTTTCTGCACCACTGAACTTAAAGGAGCTTTGATGTCACTAGATGCAATAGCAAGCCCAAATAATGTATTTGTGAAAAATTCCTTCCACCTTCATTCTTGCAAGCTATTGAGTACTAAAGCCTTATCCAGTCAAAGACACCAATGGTGTACTGGAAGTTAATCATGTGCTTAAATCTGGGTTAGAATGTTTCACAGCTTGCACCATTATGTCCTAGCTTAATGTCAGAGATGAAGGTCTTGTTCAGACACTGTATAATATCATACAGATAGTATGTTCAGAATTATTATGTAGTTTCCTTTGATCATTAAGATGTCACATGTGGAAGTGATGTATAGCTTGTAGCTACTACATGGTAGAAATCTTTATTGAACCATATACTACATGGTATAGATTAACTGTAGTATTGTCATTTCTGAACCATTACTTCTAGTACACCTGCCCGCACCTAATGGGGACTTGCCCACCCCCACCCACCCACTGACTTGCTACCCTGTCCCACTGCCGGACCCCACCCCTTGTGTGTGTTTGTGTGTCTGCCTCTGTGTGTGAGAGGTGTCTGTGTGCCTGTGTGTGTGAGAGATGTGTGTGTGCGCGAGAGAGACAGGGTTACTCCTTCTCCCCCTGTGCCCTTATGCCCCCTCATTTGCAAAGCCACACCACATCTGGCTGGCTGGCGTGCAGCTATGAAAATGAGGGGCTGTGGTCATGCAAATTAGGGTCGGGCCACACACCTGTGCCACCGTTAGATCTCCAAAGGTCAACATTGTGCTTTAGTAGATCTATGACCAGGTAAGTGTGGGCACTACTGGCCTAGACTGATCTCATCTTTCAATGCAATTTCATAAGAGGTAAACTCCCCAAGAACTAAGAATCCTCTACAGCTGTATGACTCCGTCTCTCCTCCCATGCCCCTCCCCCAGGTAAGCTGAGCATCTTCAAAAGGAAGGGGCCACCCAGCAGGCGGAGCTGTGCTGGAGGGTGTGGGCTTTACAGGCTGCTGGATCCCCTGCTAGAATCCATGACTCCATCTCTCCTCCCCTGCCCCTCCCCCAGGTAAGCCGAGCATCTCCAAAAGGAAGGGGCCACCCAGCAGGTGGAGCCCTCTGGGCAGTGGACAAAGGGTGAAGAGCCATTGGTGGACTGTTAGCGGATGGAGGCAGTGGAGGCGACTACCAGCACAACTTCAAGACCCACCCTAGCTCCCCCTCTAGAACCAACCCACTGGGATGCCTGTCCTCTCTCACCCCCTCATTTCCCTCTTCACCCGTCTCCCCTTTCCCTCTCACCTGCTTCTTCCTCATCTCCTTTCCCCTCTCCTCCTGCCCCACACTAGCCCTATCATCTCTCTCCACCGTCCCCACACCTCCTCCTCCCCCTCCTCACCATTTCTTGCCCCCCACCCCTCTAACCCAAGGCCTGTTTTCTGATGATCCCATTGCCCCCCTTCCCCTAATCTTATCCCCATTCCCTGTCTTCACCCTGATCAACTCCCATTCTCCTGTTCCCTCTGGACTGTAGTTCCTCTGCTAACAAAGCCCCCTATATCCATGACCTTTTCTTCTCTTGCTCCCTTCACCTTCTTGCCCTTATTGAAACCTGGATCTCCCCCACTGACTCTGTCACCCCTGCCACCCTCTCCTACAATGGTCTCTCTCCTTCTCCCATCAGCCCTGGGCTGAAGGCTGGGGTGGTGGTGTAGGCCTCCTCCTCGCCTCTTCCTGCCAGTTCTAACCCCTCTCCCCTCCCCCCTCTCTCATTCCCCTCCTTTGAGGCTCACTCCATACACCTCTACTCTACTCTCCACCTCCGTGTTGCTGTTATCTACACACACACACCCCAGCTCCCTCTCCTCCTTTCTCTCCGAGTTTGAGTCCTGTCTCACCCTATTCCTCTCTGATGACATCCCTACACTCATCCTTGGTGACTTCAATATCCATGTTGATGCACCCTCTCAGCCTGGCATTGCCCACTTCCTGTCCTTAGCCTCTTTCTTTAATCTCCACCTCTGGACTAGCTCCCCTACCCACACTGATGGTCACTCTCTTGATCTCGTGTTTTCTAGGAACTGTTCTGTCTTTGATCTCTCCTGCAAGCCCCTTCCCATATCTGACCATTTCATTGCCTCCTTCAACCTCTCCCACTGCTCCCCCTCCTCTTCCCCATCTTCCCGCCCCTTCCATGATCTGCAGGCCATTGTGCCTCAGGACTTTGCCTCCTCCCTCTCTCCTCTTCTCCCCTCAGTCTTCTCCTCCTCCCCTGAACCTGCCATCTCCGCCTTCAACTCCTCTCTCACCTCCACCATCGACTCCCTTGCCCCTCTCTCCTCATGCCCAGCTCACTCCCATAACCCTCACCCTTGGCTAACCCCTACCATTCACCATCTCCACTCCTGCACCCGGGCTGCTGAACACCTCTGGCGCAAATCCCAGTACTGCGCTGACTTCCTCCACTTCAAATTCTGCCTCTCATTAGGAATGGTCAAATAGATCGTGGTTCGGGTTCGGCCATTCAGTTCGGCTGCATTCGGTTTGTCCGTTCGGTTTGTCTGTTCGGTTCGGCTGCATTCGGTTCGTCCGTTCGGTTCGTCTGTTTGGCTAGTTCGCCGAGTTCGGGTTCGGCTGTTCGGTTCGGTCGTCCAAACAGGCCATTTGGTTAGGCCGTTCGGCTGTTTAGTTCGGCCGTTCGGCCATTCTGGAAATGTTGTTATGGGTGTTTTTTTGTTTTTTATATTTTTTTTTGTTTTTTATTGGGTTTTATATGGTTTTCTTTTGTTTTTTATTTGGATTTTTTGTTTTTATATGTGGTTTTTTATTATTATTTTTATCTAATATTATATATCTCTATCTACACTAAATCTAACTGTTATTAACTATTCTAAATGCTATGAACTGAATGGATTATCTAATAAGTACACAGACCTACTCCTACAAACACTAAAGCTAAATCACTAACGCTATCTCTATCACTAAGCTAACTCCTACAACTCCCTACTATCTATCTATCTATCTATCTATCTATCTATCTATCTATCTATCTATCTTCCCCCTCATCCCATATCCATATATATTATTATTATTATTATTATTAACAAACATTAATATAGCGCCAGCAGTGTACCTGGCACTTTACAAAGTAATAAAATAGACACGGTCCCTGCCCCTAGGGCTTACAATCTGAGAGACAGGAGCTGGGGGAGAGAC
>QEPC01013253.1:1005661-1042276 GCA_003113815.1 Sphenodon punctatus
GCCAACTCAAACTGAACATGGCGAAAACTGAACTCCTGATCTTCCCTCCCGATCCTTCCTCTCCCTCTTCCCTGTTGATTGCCATTGATGGGGTCTCCATCCTCCCTGTCCCCCAAGCCTTTGACTCGCACCTCACCTTCAAACCTTATGTTGACTCCGTGGCCAAATCCTGCTGCTTCTCCCTCCACAACATTGCTAATATCCACCCTTTTCTGTCTGTCTCCTCTGCCAAAACTCTCATCCACGCCCTAATCATCTCACGCCTTCACTATTGTAACCTCCTTCTCACTGGCCTTCCCCACTCTCACCTTGCTTCCCTCATCTCTGTTCAAAACTCCACTGTCAGGATCCCCACTTAGTCCATCACTTTGACTATGTGCAGCCTCTCTTCTCCTCCCTCCACTGGCTTCCCCTTCCTGAGCGTATTCTGCACAAGCTCCTCGTTTTCACCTACAAAGCATTCATAACCTTCCTCCTCCCTACCTCTCTTCTCTGGCCTCCCTCCGAACCCCTGTTTGAGCACTATGCTCCTCTCCCATCCCTCACCCTCCTACACCTCCCCTGCTCCCCCAACCACCTTCGTCCCATCTCCCTCGCTGCCCTGCACACCTGGAACTCCCTCCCTGCCCTCATCCACCTTGCCCCCACCCTCCACACCTTCAAGTCCCTCCTCAAAACCCACCTCTTCTCCTGCACCTTTCCTAACTGCTGCTAATCATCCTCACCCAGGATTATCCCCTATCTTTTATCTGCAAACTCCTAATTACTGTAACCAAGACAAGAACATTCACCTGAGTTCTAGCATCCTTTTGAATGTTGCATCCCTTGTCTTTCCCTCTGTTCCCCCTTCCCTGTCTCCCCTCCCCTTGTCTTTAGATTGTAAGCTCTTGGGCAGGAACCGTGTCTATTTTATTCTCTGTAAAGTCCCAGGTACACTTCTGGCACTATATATAAATGCTAATAATAATAATAATAATAATAATAATAAGAAGAAGAAGAAGAAGAAGAAGAAGAAGAAAAGAATAACAGCATCATGTCTGAAATTCTCTAAGAGGTAATGAGGGTAACCTGCTTCATGATAGCTACAATGTAGTAGGGATTTACGAACAGAACTGAGTTCAGAAATTCGGTTTGATTCGCTTCAAAAATCGAATTCAGTTTGGGAGTTCGGTTCAGTCGACTGAACTAGTCGAGTTCGGTCAAATTCTGAACTTCCGAACCAAGTTCGTACATTCAAAACTGGTGTTTTAAGCTGTTTTTGGCCTGTCAAACTGGTTCAGATTTGACCAAACAGTTCAGTCAAATTCAATTTCGGTTTGGAAGTTCGGTTCGGTTGACCGAACTAGTAGAGTTCGGTCCGAACTCCAAATTTCTGAACCGCGTTTGCACATCCCTAATAGGGATGTGCAAACACAACCGAGTTTGGAAATTTGGTTCAGTTTGAAAATCGAGTTCGGTCAACCAAATATCGGGGTTTTTTGCCTTCCAAACTGGTTCGAACTCAAGTTTGGTTCAAAAGTTCGGTTCAGTTGATCGAAGTATTTGAGTTCGATCCAAACTCCAAACTTTCGAACCGCATTCGCACATCCCTAATTCCTACTACATAGTGCATGTTGTTCTGAGGATAGGCAGACAGCATGCACTGTCTCTTCTTGTGTTCAGCTATGAAGTATGCTAGGCAAGACACTCGAAGAGTGGACTCGGAAGACAGTAAGCAATACAAAAGTTGTGCTTGCTTTGGCACAATTTTTATTCTTTTACATGTTCTTTTCCTTTTAAACTGCCTAACTGAGTCAGACCAATGATCCATCTTAGCCCAGTATTGTCACAACTTGACACAGCAGCAGGGGATTCAAATTCATGTCCCAATCTGGCTCTTCCAGGGTCTCTGGCAGAAGCCATCCTGATCTGCTACCTGAGACCCCTCCAAGCCCCCAGCAGAGACTTCCCCCAGGCATGTTACCAGGGATCCTGAAGTGCAGATGCCAGGGATTGAACCTGGGACTTTATACGTGCAAAGCATGTGCTCTTACCACTTGAGCTATGCCCACCCCTTTCAACCTTTCAAAAATCTCTGTTTACAGTCATTTTCTCTTTATATATATATCTATATATATATATGAGAATCATATATATATGAGAATTATAAAGAGAAAATGACTGTAAACAGAGATTGTTGTAAACAGAGAAATATATATACACGTACAAGAATAAAAGTTTCGTTTAATGATGCCAAATGGGACCATGACATCCAGGTCTAACCAAAACGTTGAGCTTATCAGACGCGTCTTAGTTACATTCAAACAAAGCTTATATAGGCTATCTGATTGCACAATAATATATTCAGAATGCATGTTCAATAACTGATCAGTAACAGTAGTTCCTAACAGAACATTTTACCTCCTCTGGGCCTGTTTTAGGAATGTGCAGAATCATCATGCCATGTTCATCCTGGTACAACATAATGTCAGGACTAGGAGTTCATCTTCCCTGGTACAATGATATTCCCACTTCCCCCTTCCCAGTCCTGTTGTTACCAATTTAGCATGCATAAATTATGTTAAGTATATCAAAGTTGTTATGTGTGTTGTCCTACTTGCCATCCTTCCCCAACAGTACATACTTCCTGCTGAGAGAGGAATCAAATCATGTGGTCATAAACATCAAAATGCACAAAACATGCAAGCCCATGAGGTGATGACCATTCTGGTTTAGAAAAATAAAGTTGACTAAAATGTTATTTGTCCATAATGGAAAGGCCTCTTCCATGGGAGTAGTTATAATAAGGATAGGTGTTGCAACTGCATCAGGGCCCATGAGCTGGAAGGTGGGGAGAGCACACTGTGGGTGCAGCCTAGAGCTGAAACAAACAGCTATTTTCCTTTTTGCTGAAATGAAATTGCCAATTTTTGTGAAAATTGAAACATTTTGGAAATGAAATTTCAGCCCTATAGCTGAAACAAAAGGCTATTTTTCTTTTCGTGAAAAAAATTTCAGAAATGAAATGGCCAATTTTGGTGGAATTTGAAAAATTTCAGAATCAGAATTTCAGTCCTAGTGCAACAAAGCAAGGTGTGGAGGCCCCAATCCCCATGAAGCTCCATGATGGGCAAGCGCAGTCACCACAGTGCGGGGCCAGCATGGAGAGCAGGGCAGACCTTTTCCCTCCTGTGGGGAAGCTGGGCAGGTGGATGCTGTCAGACCTCATGGTGCAGGGCAGGCCGAGGCACCAGCCACATGAACACTTGAGCAAGCAGCTGCCACTGAGGGCTCCACAGTAGACCTTGCAGCACGATGAGGAAGACAGCAACTGGACAGATGAGCTCCTGCACCTTGGGAAGCCTTACCCCATTTCAGATAAGGCTGCTGTGTGTTGCATCCTTGGTCTTTTTCAGAGGACGCACGACATAGCAGCCAGTTGCCTGCCACGTGGCGGGAAGGGAGGGGGGACACCTGGCAGCCACTGGCCACACAATACACTGCAGTAGGCATCTTGTGTGACTCACCCTTTGTAGTACAGCTGCATCCCCTGCTGATGAGAGAAGAGCAGGGAGAGCGGAATGCCATTTATTTTTTCTACTTCTTTAGTATTGAGCACATATATTTATCCCACCCCCTTAAATGCTGTGGAAAAAAATACCAAATGAAAGAATAAAACTTTGTCACTTTTATATATTTTGTCTTGGAAAGTACAGTGATAAGAGAGACGCAGTGATTGTGATTAATATGCAATACAGATGAAACCCTGAATCACTTCTTTTAAGCATTGCAAAGAAATACTGGAAGTTCTTCATGAAATAGCTAAGGACAGGGACACGAAGGCTGATAAATAGGAGATATTTCTAAGATAGATGAGCATTTTAGAGAAAAGAGTAGATAGTAAAAGTACATGATTTTTCACCACAAAATTATCAAAATAAAGCCTTCTATCATCACTAAGTTGACAGCACTATTAGAGCTCTAAGCAGTATATAATTAAATAATCAGTTTTGTGTGGTAAACCCAACCTATTCATCTATGAAACTGCTTCTTTAGTTAATTACCCAATATGTTTTCTTTCAAGTGATGTCTCTTGTAAGGCTAAATGGGGGTGAAGCCTTGTGCATTCAGAAGCTCCCCCCCTTCTGTTCTTTGTCCCTGAGAATGAAGCATATTTTAGAATCTTTCACTGCAGTCCCTGCTACAATCAAAGCCAAAAAAATTTTCTGGGCAGGCCTTCTGCTATTGCTATGTGAGGGTGTTGTAAGCAGTGTCCTCCATCTTGTTCGAAAGAGCTCCTCACTGATCAAACTGTCAAGCTGCCAACTGGAGTCAAAATCATGCTTTGATTGTGCTTGGGTTAGTTATGTTATAATTGAATGCAATTACTTTACTTGTCAAACACAAATTCTATGTTCTAACACAAAGACAATATATTGTAGTCATATTTTTGTGGGGACTAATCAAGGGACTAGTAAAGAAGTCTTCTTGGTCTACTGTAAAGGTGAAGCAAATCACAAATATTGTATTCATGTTTTTGGATAGTTATCCAAATAGCTGAAAAATATCCTCAACCAGAATGGGTGTTTTGTCATGTGGACCTGGCAATGATGGAATTTGCAAGAGAACTCTCTTGGTTTTCCTTATAGGCCATAAAACGGTAAGCAGTTCTTTACATATGTAGGGTCCAGGTCACTTAGGGATTTATAAGTCAAAACCAGCATCTTGAATTGTGCCCAGAATGCTACTGGCAAGCAGGGAAGACTCTGAAGCATAGGTGTAATATGCTCCCCGTGAACCAGTCCTGGGAGATTTACATGAAAGATGTTGGATAAGTAGCCATAAAAAATGAAGTCTTGTGTGCAGCTAAACAAGAACAGCTGAGACAATGGCATTCAGTCATTGCTGGGTTAGGAACCACATGGATGCACACTATAGCTTTGAACACTAATCAGAATACAACTGCAAAACAACTGTTAGGGGGTAACCACCAGTCAGCTGTTTAACTCTTAAGAGGCAATGGGCAGTAACTAACAGCTAGTGGGTATTCAGAGCTGCTGCACATCACTGGCTAAATGAGTACATTTTCAAAGAGCTGCAGGTCATAAGTTAAATAGCCAATATTTATCTTGGGAATCACAATATGAATATCACTTGCTTAGCAGATAGATGTTTAGCTTCTTTGTAATATTTGTTTGGAATTACTATAGGCAATGGACTGTAGCTCATGTAGACTTGTATCCCATGTGCATAATTAGGTCCAAGGAACTGTGTTTTATGTGTGTGGATGCCAAGTCAATGTCAAGGTCTAGCTGTTCCTTCGGATGACTGACAATTCCTTATCATCCTTCAGTGGTGCAACTTATTTGGTACTATTGTGGGACTCTCAGAGTTAAGAAGGTCTCCAGAATTCTATGGTCTGAGACTCTCAGAATGGAAACACGGTGTTACTGGTATGCATTGAATTCAGTAACCCTATGCACCAGTGGCAGTTTTTGCTCTGTTATCATTTTTCTATTAGCACTGTTGGATTATATCACCAAGAAGTGGATAAGAGATTATAATCATAATGGTTTTGGTATATTAGTACAAAGGTTCTAGCAGTATAAGTTTGGCTTTATAATATTGTTCATTCTTGACCCTTATAACATATGAGACACCATCAAATAAATCATGCTTCTGTGAGTGGAAGCAAATGCTGTGTAGGACTGGTGGGGTTGCAGCTCGTCTGCATACGCTCCCAGCATCCTCGGCTGTCATCGCTCGAGGACCACCACGACTCTCCTGGGGCTTGGCCTTCCTGCCGCCCCAAGCTCCACCGACCAGCGGGCCTAAAGGCGCGCGCCTTACAGGTACTTTTCTCCATTTCTTTTCTACTGTACTTCCCCCTCCTATCTTACTCACTAACATGTCTGCCCTATTTTCTCGCCTTTTCTTTCCCTCCTCTCCTTCTCCTCTTCCTGTCCATCTTTTTCTTCCTCTACTTTTCTCCTCCCAGCTTCTTCCTCCCCCCAACCGATCACCACTCTCTAACCTCCCCCATACATCCTTTGCTCCCTTGGCTACTTTCTCTCATTGCTCCCCTTCCACTCCTGTCTCTAGCCTTCCTCGATGCTCCCCTTCTCCCAATCTTATCCCTATTCCTCCTGTCTCTAGCCTACCACGACGCTCCCCTTCTCCCAATCTTATCCCTATTCCTTGCCTCCCCCCTCATCAACTACCATTTTTCTGCTCCCTCTGGAACTGTCGCTCATCTATCAGTAAAGCTCCCTATATCCATGATCTTTTCCTCTCTCGCTCCCTCCAGCTCCTTGCCCTTACTGAAACTTGGATCACTCCCTCGGACTCTGTCACGCCTGCTACCCTCTCCTGTGGGGGTCTCTCCTTCTCTCACCAACCCCGCCCTGAAGGACGGGGTGGTGGGGTGGGCCTCCTTCTTGCTAAATCCTGTCAGTTCCAACCAATTTCTCCTCCCCCCTCTCTCTCCTTCCATACCTTTGAGGCTCACTCCGTGCGCCTCTACTCCCCCCTCCATCTACGTGTTGCTGTCATCTACCGTCCCCCTGGTCCTCTCTCTTCCTTTCTTTCTGACTTTGAGTCCTGGCTCACTTTCTTCCTCTCTGTTGATATCCCCACTCTCATCCTTGGTGACTTCAACATTCATGTTGATGACCCATCTCAGCCCTCAGTCTCTCGCTTCCTCTCCCTAGCCTCCTCCTTCAACCTCCACCTTTGGACCAACTCCCCCACCCATACTAATGGCCATTCTCTTGATCTTGTCCTCTCTAGAAACTGCTCTGTCGCTGATCTCTCCTTCGATCCTCATCCTATATCAGACCACTTCCTTGCCTCTTTCAACATTTCCCACTGTCCCCCCTCCTCTTCCCCTTCTCTACGCCCCTTCCGTGACCTTCAAGCTATTGATCCCCTGGACTTTGCCTCCTCTCTCTCTCCCCTTCTTCCTACAGTCTTCTCTTCCTCCTCCCCTGACTCCGCTGTCTCTGCTCTCAACGCCTCTCTCTCCTCCACACTTGACTCCCATGCCCCTCTCTCTTCCCGCCCTGCCTTCTCCCACAACCCCCGTCCTTGGCTCACCCCTAGTATCCGCCACCTCCGTTCTTGCACTCGTGCTGCTGAACGACTCTGGCGCAAATCCCATTCTCACGCTGACTTCCTTCACTTCAAATTCTGTCTCTCCACCCTTACTTCTGCTATCTCCCTTGCTAGACAACACTACTATGCCTCCCGCATTGAGTCCTGTTCTCGGGACCCTCGCCGCCTGTTCTCTACCTTTGACTCCCTCCTCAAGCCTCCCTGTCCTCCCCCTCCTTCTTCCCTTTCTGCTCAGGATCTTGCCTCCTTCTTCACCTCCAAGATAGACAAGATCCGCCTCGACATCGCTTCCCACTCCTCTCTTCCCACTCCCACCCCTCTCCCTCCTCCCCCTCCTTCTCTCATGTCCTCCTTCTCCCCTGCCTCCCTTAAGGAAATCTCCTCTCTGCTCTCCTCCTCCAACCCTTCCACTTGCCCCCTTGATCCCATTCCTTCCCGCCTCCTCACCTCCATTACTCCCACTGTCGCCCCTTCCTTCCTGCACATCATCAACCTCTCCCTCTCTACTGGCTCTTTCCCTTCTGCCTTCAAACATGCCACAGTCTCTCCTATTCTCAAAAAGTCCACTCTTGACCCCTCTGACCCTTCTAGCTATCGTCCTGTCTCACTCCTTCCTTTTGCTTCCAAGCTGCTTGAACGTGTTGTCTACTCCCGCTGCCTTGACTTCCTATCCTCCAACTCCTCCCTTGACCCCCTCCAATCTGGCTTCCGCCCCCTTCATTCTACTGAAACTGCTCTCGCTAAGATCACCAACGATCTTCTGGTGGCTAAATCTAAACGTCTCTATTCCATTCTTGTCCTCCTTGATCTCTCTGCTGCCTTCGATACTGTTGACCACTCACTCTTGCTGGATTCCCTTCACTCCCTTGGCTTTTGTGGCTCTGTCCATAACTGGTTCTCCTCCTACCTCTCTGACCGCTCCTTTAATGTGTCTCTCTCCAACTCCACCTCCTCCTCCTTCCCCCTCTCAGTTGGTGTTCCTCAAGGCTCTGTTCTTGGCCCTCTCCTCTTCTCGATCTATACCTCATCCTTAGGCAAACTCATTGCCTCCCATGGCTTCCAATACCACCTCTATGCTGATGACACTCAACTCTATCTCTCTACTCCCTCTCTCTCTCCCTCTGTTCAAGCTCGTCTCATCAACTGTCTCTCTGACATCTCTACCTGGATGTCTCAACGTCAACTCAAACTCAACATGGCTAAAACTGAACTCCTTATCTTCCCCCCTCATCCTTCCTCTCCTTCCTCACTGTCAATAACTATTGATGGAGTCACCATCCTGCCTGTCCCCCAAGCCCGTAGCCTAGGCTTCATCTTTGACTCAGCCCTTTCTTTTAAACCCTACATTGACTCTGTTGCTAAATCCTGTCGCTTCTCCCTCCATAACATTGCTAAGATTCGCCCTTTTCTCTCTGTCTCGTCTGCCAAAACTCTTGTTCATGCTCTGGTCATCTCTCGCCTCGATTACTGTAACCTCCTTCTCACTGGCCTTCCCCGGTCTCACCTTTCTCCCCTCATCTCTGTCCAAAACTCTGCTGCCAGGGTCATCTACCTCGCCAGTCGCTTCGACCATGTGCAGCCCCTCCTCTCTTCGCTTCACTGGCTTCCCCTTCCTGAACGAATCCTGCACAAGCTCCTAGTCTTCACCTATAAAGCTCTTCACAACCTTGCTCCCCCCTACCTCTCTGCACTTATCGCCCTCCATACTCCAGCCCGTGCACTTCGCTCCTCCTCTGTCCCTTCTCTCACCCTTCCACGCCTTCCCTGCTCCCCTAAGCGCCTTCGTCCCTTCTCACTTGCTGCCCCCCATGCCTGGAACTCCCTCCCTGTCCACATCCGCCTTGCCCCCTCCCTTCATACCTTCAAATCTCTCCTTAAAACTCACCTCTTTCGCTCTGCTCTGTCTGACTCTTTATCCTGCTGAGCCACTATTCCTATACCTACGATCGGTTTACCCTTATCCTTGCAACATGGACCTGCCTGCTGTCATTCTCATCGTAACCAAGCCAAGTACGTGCACTTGAGACCTCGCATCTTCATGAATGTTAGACCCCTTGTCTCTCCCTCTGTTCCCCTTCCTAAGTCTCTCCCCCAGCTCCTGTCTCTCAGATTGTAAGCCCTAGGGGCAGGGACCGTGTCTATTTTATTACTTTGTAAAGTGCCAGGTACACTGCTGGTGCTATATAAATGTTTGTTAATAATAATAATAATAATAATAATAATAATGTTAAGTAGGTTCCCCTCTTGTAACTATTACAAAGCTCTCTAATGAGATATCACACTGGAAGGCCTTAATATTGAATTCCTCCACAGGTTTTGTTTTACCTTGATAGAGTTTTAATTTTATTCTGTTTTGCTTCACCTCAAGTGTTCGCGTGTATTTTTGCGGCTATTGGTCATAGCGAAAGTCCAATGCTGCAAAACTAAAACTGTAATTATTAATAGTTTTTTACATTTTGTATACCTTATATTTTAATTTTTGTGCTCTACAAGACAATTTTAATGCTATCGTCAATGTTGGATGGGTCTACCCTATTTTTATCTGTATGGTTACGGTTGTCTATTCTACCGGTAAGGACATGGGCCAGTGTTGCCCTGGTCGCTGTGTCCATAGTAGATGTTATTCTTTATCTTTAGACCAACAGGGGAACTTTGTCAATAGTACCCAGTAGTCCTGCTCTGGGGTGCAACTAATTCCTGACACCCAGATATTATTATCTGTATTATAGCTTGTTTTATTTAAAGTATTTAAGGTATTTTTGTATATGTTGTTGGTGTTATGTTTTGTGTTATTTTTTGTTTCCTGACCTGTTTGTTTGTTTCCTTGTCTATCTGTCTGTTTTAGGGCAGGGCGAGAGCCAGTGCCGTTAAATAAACTGAACTGAACTGATATTGAATTCCTATATGCCAGCATATAAATATGATGAAATCTTGTCTTCATTTAAATTAGTAGAAAAAGTTCAATTGGCTTCAGTGGATCCAGGATTTTACCTCATGATGTTGATGTCTGATATCATTGAAGACTCTGATATCAATGCTATGAAGGAAATGAGTGTTCTGTGGGTGAAAAAAACAGACATGACGTGGGCCCGCTATGACCCACCTGGGCTGGGGAACTGCCCACATATCTGTTCCACAGCCACCAGATGTTAGCCCAGGATTGTCCCAGGTGCCATCACAGACAACCATGGGCCAATATGTCTGTTCAACCCTGCCATGCCTGTCGTGGGGTGGGGGCTGCTATGGCTAGCCATGATGACTTCCCGTCTTGCCTGGAACTGGAGTCATCTATTACCCACTGTGACATGTTTGTTAATTATTTTGTGGATAAAATTTGTCGGATTCACCACAACTTTGAGACTGCACTTAATATAATAGGTGAACCAGAGGTTGTAGAAACCCCGTCATGTCCAGTTTCATGAGATCACTTTCAATGGATGTAGCCTACTGAGGTGGGGGATGTTCTTGAGCAGTTCTGGCCACCTTTTGTGAACTTGACCCATGCCCAGCTGGTTAGTTAACTGGCTGGTTAAGGCCAGACGAAATACGTTGGGGCCATTGCTGGTGGGGGTGGTCAATGCCTCCCTTTGGGAGGGCAGAGTGCCAGGCTGCCTTAAGGAGGCAGTGGTGCAGCCTCTTCACAAAAAAAAATCACTCAACATTGACACCCTCGCTAGTTATTGACCGGTCTATAACCTTCCCTGCAGTCTGTCAGGAGTGCCCTCCTTGAGGTCCCCCATGTGGAGGGGGGCACTATGGAGAGGGCATTCTCGGTGGCCTCACCTCGGCTGCAGAATTCCCTCCTGGTACAGGCCCGGATGGTTGCAGACCTCCCTTCCTTCTGGCATATGACTAAGACCTGGCTTCTCTGCCAGGCATTTGGTGGGGGAGATGGGGTTTAGGGTGGGGGGTTGTGGGTTAGGGAGGGGGAGGGACATCTATCTGTTTTATTTTATTTTTTCTTTCTCTTTTATTGTGCTTTTTTAGCTGTTGTTTTATTGTTTTTATGTGTAAGCCAACCCGAGCTGCCTGGAGCAGGAGGGGTGGGGTAATAAATAAATAAATAAATAAATGGTGGGGCCCTGGGGGCGGGACTGAGGCAGGCCAACTGCATGTCTGTTTCAGGTCCCGCCTTAACTAGGACATGCTGGTGGTGAGATAACTCCCCAGCCATGGGGATGTTTGGTCGGTGGCACTCCCTGACCCGAAGAGTGAGGGCCACTGTTCCCCGCCGTGGGGAAGGGCCAGGTAGTCACTGCAACTCCTGCATGTCTGTTTTCACCCACTATTTCATTGCAAAGCTGGAAGTTTGCCCTTTCAAACACAAAAACAAACCCAACAAACAACAAAACAAATATGGATCTACAAATTTATGCGAAGTTAGACATGCTAAGATAAGAGCCAGGAGAGACAGATATATGGATGAAGGTGAGGCACGAAAGGAGCATGAAAAGCTGTAGAGCTTTTGGTAAACTTTATTTATCACTTCCACAATTTGGACATGACTCCATAATATATCATATGGCTATCACCATCTAAAAAGTAGCTAGTAGTTTGAAGAGATATGTGAAAACTTTTAAAAAAGCAATTTGCAATTTTTATTTCTGTACCCCTAGAAGTTTGTTTGTGTCAAAATATTACTGGATCACCTTTGTTAATAAGCATTTTCAGTTTTTCATTATGCAGTGGGGATTCAAATGATAGTGAGCAATATTTTATCTTTGGTTTGTCTTTTATTGCCAATCTTTGAACTTTAGTGAAAGAAATGGAGTATGATCATTATAAAGAATGGCAAAGTATGTAGTAGGTCTCGTACTCATAAAGAAAATTTTCCTTAAGCTTGATATTCTAGACATACTTATTGGAACTGGTGCCAAGATTCTCTGGAATGTTTCTTCACAATTTATCATGGTCACTGATGTTTACCATCTTTCATACTGTAACAGTCACCTTAAGTCCTTGCAGGGAGAAGCCTTATGCCCATGATTTACCATAAGTGATTGTATAGTGAAGGGCCATCAGCCCCAAATCATCTGTGATTAATTACCCAGGTTAAAAGAAATAGCTAGGAGACATGGAACAAAGAGCTCAAAGAGAGAATATTGGAGAGAGGAAGAAGAATGAGAAGGATTTGCACCAGAGGTCCTAATGAGAGTTCAGCATGTCTCCAAAGAGGCAAACCTTACATCATGAGTGTAGAACTGAAATGATTATCCACTGCTACTTCAGGAAGAACTGGATACCAAGCTGTATCCATTTACTATTTGGAAAATTAACTGGTTAACAGCTTTACTAGTTTACTATGTAATCACATAATACCATAGTGTATTTGTGGCAGGAAGTATCCTTCCAGAGCTGAGGTCCCTTTAAGAGTGCCTGGGTGCCAGCTGGAATAGTATTGACTAGAGGGTACAAGACATCTGGAGAAGGGCTTGGCAAAGCCAGCCCTGAAGCAAAAGGAAAACCTCATTTAAAAGGGAGTTGGGAGCGTGGCAGGGTACTAGCCCTTTATGGACTGGAGACCAGAAGTGCTAGCCACACCCCCTTGAGCTTCTAGGTCTGGCAGCGGACATGAGAGGCACGCTCTGCCTCTCCAGGGTCCTGAACCAGGCTAGGCTGAGAAGAGAGCCTGGATGCCTGACTGACAGTAGCCATTCTCTATGCTCTCCGAGGTGCTGAAGACAATTCAGATAGTGAATACTGTGGGCTGCTTGGAGGGTCCCTGGTATTATGGCAGGGCTGAAGTCTTTTGCAGTCTGGGAGCTCAATATGGGCTAAGGAAGCCTGGAGACAGAGGGACTGTGTCTGGTCCAGAGTCTCAGAGATACTGGGAGTTGGACAATCAGTGGAGATTCCCCTGAAAGCTCCCTGAGGGGATATTGAGAGCCAGAGAATTTGAGCCTGGCAGGACTGGGGTTAGATAGGGCCGGGGTTGCCGGAGGGGTTGCATTCCCAGCATTAGTGAAGCTGTCGATATTGGGCATTTTTACACACACCTTAAAGTACTGGTCTTTCGATCTTCTCGGTTTGCTTGTCCACAAGTAAGTTCTGGGTGCATTCGTCACACACACGCACACACACATGTGCACACACACACACACACACACACACACACACACACACACACACACTGCCCTGAGGCATCCTAAAGTAGCCACAGCTGTACGCATGAGGGGCTGTCATGGAAACCAAATTACCACAGCTGTCTGGAGCAAAGTACCAGGAGAACTTTTTACACACAAAAGTTCTGGGAGAAGTTCTATGCAGAAGTTCAAAGATCCAGATGTTTAAGATCTGAGTGAGTGATTTAGACACACAAAGTTCCAGATGTAACAGCAAACTTGCTGAAGAAATGTGTGTGTAAAAACACCTGTAGTGATGATGCTGACAAGAGAAGGATGAAGAGAAGGTAGTAATTACTGATTTGATGTGGTATTTGAGGATTATAGGATTTCTGATAGTAAGAAATTTTCTTGAGAATAAATTAAAGTTGTCATTATGATTAATTCACCTTATCTATGAATTTAAACTAGATTTTTAAATGTTGGATTGTTATATAGTCCTTTTAATATCTGGAGTATAATATTCATACAACACAACAAAATGTATATGTCTATGATTTTGGATACTTCATAAGTACTAAAAATGAATAACTTGATAAACCCAAATATTGGAAAGGAAATAGTAAAGTAGTTGTCTCATGTTGGATGAAATAACCGAAATACTTGAACTGAAATACCCACGCTGATATGTATATGATTCTTGCTGAAAAAACAGTCAGATGATGCCAGGAAAGAAGAAAACTTGATACAGGTGAGATGGGAACTACTAGTGCCCTTTTAAAAAAGGATGTGTCATATCTGAGCAACTCTCGGTATCGTAAGGACAAGAGAATGCCTGCCAGAGGGTTTGTTTTAAACCTTAGAAGAGCAGTTTTCAAATAAAATGTCACCCATGAGTAGGAATACACTATCAGCAGAACAAGATAAAAACAGTTATGACAGCTCAAGTTAGAGAGAGCAGCATTCCAAAGAGAGGGTTTCCAGTCTATGCATGGCCAGGTAGAGATGTTCAACATAGATATGAACATGCATAGCGTTTATGCATTTGATGTGTATTTAAAGTCACAATACTCAGTTGCCTCCCATAGAGGAATTAGTCCCCCCTCTCACACACACACACACAGAGCATAAAGACAAGCCGTGGGCAAACCTAAACCTGTCTCAAAAATATATATTGTAGGGTCAGGCCATTAGAAATAATAACAATATGTTGAAATATCTTTCAGAAAATCCAACTTTCATCTGATTTTTTGTTTACCTTAGCAATCCTAGTATTTTCCTTTATCCATCATTCCTGTAAGTGGATTCTTTGTTTGTTTTTGCTTTGCTTATTTATTTTATTTATTTAATTTTTACCCAGGTGTTCCCTCAGAGGTTAGGAGTGATAAATGGATGGCATGGATTGATGCTTCTTTGTCTGAATCTCTTGCTTTTCTTTTTTAAAGTTTCAAGAGGGTTTTATGTTGATATTTTCAATATTTACTGCTTTTTATCGTATTGGAAATTAATGTGAGAATAACCTGTTTTTTCATGATTTTGACACTTCTATTGCAGTTGAAATCATATACAGGAATTGAGGGAGTCCTCCGAACTGTGTTGATTCTTGAAAAGGACGTTTAGTATGAGTTTTGAGCAACAAGTTCGGCTGTCCTTAAATTCTCATGATTTGCAGTGTTGACTGTGTCTGCTTCAAAAGTGGTCATAGCCATATGAGATGTTATTATCCACAAATGACCCTTTCAAAAAGTCTAATTTGTACCATTAGTTCAAGTATTGGGCCACAGTCCTATAGTCTGGGGAACCCCGCATGCAAGTCGTATGCGTGCACAGGTGCGCGGTTTGCATGCAGCACAGTGTGCCACTAATGTGGATGTTCATAGGTCCCATGCGGCTGTGCATACATGTAGCTCTCCATGGGATCCACAGGCTATAGGATCAGGGCCATTATTTATTTATTTTATTTAAAACATTTAATATCCCACCCCTAATGCCAAGGCATCTCGGAATGGTTTACAATATATAAAATACAGGCATATAAAATCAAAATAAACATAACCCAATATAAAATGTTATCAAAGGGGGGAAAGAGGAAAAGCGGGGGGGAGGGGTCATCCCCCAAGGGAAGAGGGGAATGCCAAAGACATACAAATTCAGAAAAATAAATTTTCTGCCCCTAAAAGTAAGTGTCAGGCGCCGCCGCCTGCCCCGGAGATCCCCAACCCAGCAGGGCCCCCAGAGAGGAGGATCGCAACATGGGCTGCGGGACACGCCCTCCGCAAGCGCCGCACCGGCCGCCGACGCGGGGGCCGTGGCCACGCCCCCAGAAGCCGTTCAGAGTATTCCCCCTGCCGAGCAGGGTACACCCTGTCTCTTATACACATCTAGATGTGTATA
This sequence comes from Sphenodon punctatus, assembly GCA_003113815.1. Classification (NCBI taxonomy): domain Eukaryota; kingdom Metazoa; phylum Chordata; class Lepidosauria; order Sphenodontia; family Sphenodontidae; genus Sphenodon; species Sphenodon punctatus. The sequence goes on from QEPC01013253.1 coordinate 1,021,210, forward strand.
AGAGACAGGTTCTAGGGAGTGTGGGGGTATCGTGCGGACTCTCTCAATCCAGGCGCCCTATGATGATAGCGGCCTGTTCTCTTTCATTAGAGGTAACGGCCAACACACTATCCTGATGGGCATAGAAAACCCCCGTTGTTGCCACGCTGAGAGAGCCGCTATTGGAGATACCCAGCGGGTGAAAAGAGTGTGTGGAACCCTCCTTGTGTTCCCCCCCCTCCCGGTGACAGTAAGTAAAAACCTACCCTCACTCATCTCCCTCACCAAAGACCTGGTGGAACAGCCAGGACTTGCAATCATGTCAAAAAGAGGAGAGGTCCGGGGCCATCCGTGCCTCTGCCATGAGAGAGTTCCACAGTCTTGGCATGGCCACCGAGAATGCCTTCTCCATAATCACCCCCCAGGAGACCCAGGGGACTTCAAGAAGGGCACTCCCAGCTGTCTGCAGAGGCTGATCAAGAGCACGGGGAGTGAGGCAATCCTGCAGATACATGGGGCCCAAGCCATGTAGGGCTTTATAGGTAAGAGCCAGCACCTTGAATCGAGCCCCAAAGGCTATAAGCAGCCAGTGCAGAGAACAGAGTACTGGTGTAATATGCTCCCAGTGGCCCATCCTCGTAAAGAGACGGGTCACCGTATTCTGCACCAGCTGCAGCCTCCAAACCGTCACCATGGACAGCCCCACGTAGGGCACATTACAATGGTCCAGCCCTGAGGTGATGAAAGCATGGATGATAGTGGTGAGGTTGGAGTCTGAGATATATGGCCGAAGCTGTTGCACCTGATGTAATTGGCAGAATGCGCTCCGCGCCAGAGCTCCAACCTGGGCATCTAGGCAGAGCTGCACATCGAAGAGTACCCCCAGACTCCAAAACTGGGGAACCAACGGGGGGAAGCCCCCATCAATGATGGGGGACATCACACCCATCGCCTTCCCCACCAGCATCACCTCCATCTTGTCAGGATTCAGCTTCAGTCGGTTCACCCTCATCCAGTCTCCCACAGCCGGTAGACATCATGTGAGCACCAAGACTCCAGTGTCCAGGTCAGATGAAGAAAAAGAGAAATAAAGCTGGGTGTCTGCATATTGATGAAACCGAACTCCAGAGTTCCTTAGGACCTTGCCAAATGGCTGCATATACATGTTGAACATGAGATGGGACAGACTGGAACCCTACGGGACTCCACACAGTGAGGAAGACAAAAACCAGGGATCACCATGGTCAATCAGTGATCCCTGACAACATTCCTTCCTGGCCCCAAAAGACGACCAGATAAATCTCACAGCACTTTTATCGGGTAGGTAGGTGGGTATGAATCAGCTCTGCTTCCCTCCACTGTCTGGCTACGAATGTGCCAGAAACCAAGTCCCCCAAAATGGTGCTGCTGAGCTCTCGCAATGCAAGGCCATTGGACATTGCTTGGCAACCCTGGCTGCTGCTTCCAAAAACAGTGGTCCCTCTACCCTGCAACCTGTGTGAGAAATTTGCAGCCCACCTAATTCCCCCTGCCCCATGCACTTCCATGCTGGGGGCAAAGGAAATTCTTGCAATTGTGCCACAGCCCCATGTCAAATCCTTGGAAGATAACTGATTTCTTCGGTCTTCTCTCAGGGCTCTTTTAGACGAGCGGTACTCCGTTTCACGTCAGCGGTGTGCATATTTTGAAACCTCCGTCTGGTCTAATTAGACGAGATGGAAGTGGCTTAATATGTGCATATTACGAGGTGCATTCTTTAAGTGCGCGAATTAAATACCTCATAATCGAGGTATTTAATTTACGCACTTAAAAAATGCGCCACCACCGTAATATGCGCATATTAAGCCACTTCCGTCTCGTCTAATTAGACCAGGTGGAGGTTTCAAAATACGCGTGCCGCCGACGCGAAACGGAGCGTCACTCGTCTAAAAGCGGCCTGTGTTGCTTGTATAGTAACCATGCCACATCACTTCTTGCCATCTGATTTGTATGATGTTACCTGGTTTTTCCAGCCTTGAGATAGCTATGCACAACTTCTCTAGTACAGCGGGCTTCCTGAGTCAGTCCTTGACTAGATGGTCTCTAAACACAGGAGTCCTGTGGTAGAATAATATAGTATAACCTTCCACAGACCAGAGCTTGATATTGGCATGTCATGCTTCTGAAATCAATTTCCACTGGAACCAATGTTTTCTTGCATTGAAAGCTTTTTCAGGGGGTGTAGGTGTTTTAATTGTTCACTGAATCACTTCCCTTTTAACTTGTATTTTTGTATTAGGCCTGATACCTTGATGTAAATAAAGTTCTGTCTGTCAGTCAGCCCAGTATCACTCTTTCCTTGGTATAATATGGTGGACAGACCCATGATACCAGGGTTCCAGTCAGATGGAGCACCAGCAAACTGTAGGGGAAGAGCAGTATAGGGGCTTTTTCCAGCTCTATAACACGAGCCCCCGACAGATAATGTATTTCCTACCACTTAAAAATTAGTTCTTTCTTTCTAGAGCTGTGACAAATAACTAATTAGGTAATCATACTTGTTTATATTTTATTTATTTATTTATTTCAAAATTTGTAATCTACCCTCTCCTGCCCATTGGCAGCTCAGGGTGGCGTACAGTAAATAGAAAAAAATATATAAAAATACAATTAAAAAACATTCATATTTATAAAACACATTTAGAAAGCAAATAAGGCCTGAATAACCCAGTGTCCCCTTTTCAGAAAGCAAAGACCCCATCCCCTCCCCTTCTCCCTCACTGAATGCCTGGCAAAACAGCCAGGTCTTACATTGCCTACAGAAGGAGGGGAGATCCAGAGAGAGGCAGACCTCCACCGGGAGTGAATTCCACAGCTGAGTTGCAGCCACCGAGAACGCCCCTCGAATGTTGCCACCCAGGACACCTAGGGGACCTCCAAGAAGGCGCCCGTAGCTGACCGCAGGGGATGATCCAGGACATGAAGGATGAGGCGGTCCCACAGGTATGTGAAGCTCAGACTGTATAGGGATTTAAAGGTAATAACCAACACCTTGAATCAGATCTGGAAGACTATAGGCAGCCAGTACAGTGAGTGGAGCACTGGTGTTATGTGCTCATGGTGGCCCATCCCTGTTAGGAGGTGTGCAACCACATTCTGCCCCAGCTGCAGTCTCCAGGTCATCACCAAGGGTATCATCACATAGAGAGCATTGCTGTAGTCCAATCTCAAAGTGATGAATGCATGGATGTGTAAATCCCTCCCGCTGGAGGCGACCGCGGGGGTGTGTGTGCTTGTCAGGGCCAGATCCGTGCCCTGTCTCTGCCCCCCCGGGACCCTCTAGAGTCACGCTGCTGACTCCGCCCACTGCATTGGCGTGGGACACCCCACCTCCATTGGGGCCTGCCCCGCCAGCAATGCAACAAGCGCTGGACATGGGTGTGGAGCTGTCCAACACTGTGGATGTGGCCACGTCCCCGGTGTGTCGCTCTGCACATTTGCGGGCGCACACAGGGGGTGGGGCCTTGGGGATAAAGGCCAGCACTGAGAAGCACTCAGCGCTGGTGACTGAGATGGAGAAACCGGCCACAAGAGAGAGCTAAATAGTTTGGTGCTTGTGCAACCTTGGATACTTGGCATGTTATTGTGTCTGACCTTATAGAGTGCATTTGTTGTTGATACCTTTCTCTTCCCCGTGTGTGACTGGTGATGGATTTGCGAGGTGCTTGTGGTGTGAAAGTAGTTGAGTGCTAGCCCTCCCCTCTTCCCTGGATTCTCTTCCCTTCCCCCCCATTGGTGTGTCAGTCCCTCCTCGACCCCCTTGTCCATTGGGCTTCCTTCCCCTGATCTCCTGTCACTGCTCCCACACCTCCTTCCCTTCCCCTTTTGTGGTGTGGCTCTTGAAAGCTGTGAGTGTGGGTGTGGCCCTAGGTTCCCTCCAATGCTTGGCACCCTATGATGATAGGGACCTAGGCTCTGTGAGGCCAAAACGTCCAAATACTGTTCTGACAGGCCGTTATTCCTCAATAGAAACTCCCAGCTTACAGTGCCAGGGTGTGTGCGTGGGTAGTGGGGGCATGTGGACATTGGAGACCCCAATCCCTTCACCTTTTCCCCCTAACCTAGCTCTCCCCCGTAAAAAAATCACCAACCACCATTCCCCCTACTTCACAGCTGTCCCGATGGTTATAGCAAAGGAAAGAGGGGAGCTTGTTGGAGTGGTGCAATTCCTGGACCTGGAGTTCCGGGACTTGCAAGAAAAACAACAGACCCTTGCCACCGCAGTGGCCCTGGTCCAGGTTGCCCCCATGGGGCCTCCCCCCATGGTGGCTCCTGTGCTTGTATATGTGCTGGCAGCCACCGTGGTGGCGTTGGCATCTCGGGAACACAGAGGACCCCGTAGTGAAAAATATTTAGAGGACCGTAGGGATTTCAGGGATTCTTGGCCTTATGCAAACCGACGTTTTCAATGCAACCTCAGACCTACCTAACTGACACCCTAAAGGTAGCCTATATTATAGGGAATTTGCACAGCCCTGGAACGGGCGGCTACCCTACTAAAGGGGAACAGCCCGTTGCTGTCTAATTATACTAACTTTGTAAAGAAATTCACCTTCCTTTTTAACCATCCCCATCGGGTGTGGGATGCAGAAATGGCAATCATGTCCTTAAAGCAAATTAGAGGCAGGCTCTTGGAGTATATAACACAATTCACATGACACCTGTGCTCCGGGCTCTGCACTGGCTGCCTATAAAGCACTGGGCTAGGTTCCAGGTGCTGGTTTTGACCTTTAAAGCCCTTCACAGCCTGGGCCCTGCCTATCTGCAGGATCGTCTCACTCCCCATGTACCCGTGCAACCCCTGAGATTGTCCGTGGGGGGCTTTTTGGAGGTTCCCCTGGAGAGACGGGTGGCCACTGATGTGAGATATTTTTCAGTGGCTGCCCCTGTGCTGTGGAATTCACTCCCAGAGGAGGCTCGGTTGACCCCCACCCTCCTGTCATTCTGATATTTGTGAAAGACCTGGCTGTTCCACCAGGCTTTTGGCGAGGGGTAGGGGTTGTGAGGGATCAGGGATGGGGGAATGGAAAAGCCCACAGACCTGACACGTCTTGCACGCACCTCACACGGGACTCCTGCCACGAAGGGGGTGCACACGCCTCGTAGTGGAAAAGGTTCCCCTCAGGTTAGTAGTTGGCCCTATATGTCCCCGAAGGAACGGGCCGTATCATCATAGGGGAGACAACGATAGGCGTGCGCAGCCTCCTCTTGAGGTGGCAGGGGGACCAGGTCCCTGCCCTCTCAGCCACACTTTCACCCACGCGTGCTCTAGAGGTAGGGGATGTGCAATACTAGTGAGGGAAAGGGAAGCCCCGACACCAGAGGAAGGGGGAAGGGCACAGCCAACTTCACCCGGGGTGGTGGAGGTCCCCGAGGGGTTTGAAGCAGGAGGGGCAGTGCTCACACCCACACCTTGTCCGTACCCACCCACCCCTAACTTCAGCCCTCGCTCCCAGTACCACCAACACTCACCTTGCACTCGCCTTACACTCGCCTCGCACTCACCATTCACACCGCAATCACTCTCTGTCTCTAAATCCTTGGTTTAGCCTGTAACTTGCACTCTGGGGCCAGCTTCACAGCACGCTGATCGCCGGCATGGAAGTGCTCCAGACGCTCCCTGTTATAGGGCTAGCTCCGCCCCTGCTGCGCCCGCAGGCGCGCCGAGCATCGCGGCGTCGGTCCTAGCCCCGCCCCCTCGGCTCCCGGTGTAGGGGTTTGCCTATGGTCCACGCTCTGTGGCTCCGCCCCTTTCCTCCATTCTGCAGCAGCTTTTGGAGGAATCCCTCCCTCTGCTGCTTTTCCTTGTGCCTGCTCCTCTCCCTGGACTGCAGGCTGGGGGAACGCCCCGGCACCCGAAGGTAGGTGCGCGGGGTGCTCCGGTTCCTTCGGTGGCCCCCCTGCCTCTCTAGTGCGCCCCCGCCTTCCCCCCCATGCCCGCCCCCTGACAGGGGTAGGGTGGGGGAGGTGGGGTTTGGGAGGGAGGCTGTGTTTTTATTACTTGTTTTAAAATTTGTAGATTTATTTTTAAATGTTTTATTGTTGAATTATTTTTGTGTGTGCATGTTGTTTGCTGCCCCATACTGCCTTTGGGCAGGAGGGGCAGGATATAAGTTTTGAATAAATAAACATAAATAAATAAATTCCGGCAATTGGCCCTGGAATTGCAGTGGCCAAATGATGTTCTCAGGGTCATGTTTCGACGAGAGTTGTGTGAGGAGCTCAAAGACCAACTCGCCCTCACGGCCTCCCCAATACGTGGGGAAAACACATGACCCTGACCCTCCAGATCGACGACCGCCTCTCAGGGAGGCATCGCAAACAGAAACAACAACTCTGGACTTTTACCCCTCTTCCCCCTTCCTCCACCAGTGGCGGCCAGTCCTAAGGCGACTGAACTTGAGCCAATGCAACTCGAAACTTCACGGGGACCCCTGACTGCGGAGAAAAAGGAGAGACGGCGATGGTCACAGTCCTGTTACTATTGTGGACGGCTCTCCCACTTCATCCACAACTGCTCCTCACTGACCCCGCAATGACGAGAACAGGGAAACGCCAGGGGTTGGGAGGGACAGGGGGCTCCCTGACCATGAAAGTCACCCCCTCCACACATGGGATGGAGCAGAGCCACCTATGGATTCCCTTGATGATCCTTCTGGATCCTAGTCAATCAATCAATGTTTATTGGTGTAGCACAAGGCCATTGCCTGAGATTTAGCATACCAACCTCATGGGTCCCTGCAGCCAGTGGCCTGGTGCAACAAATCTGCGAAGCCCAACAAATAGCGAAGACAACTCTGCTTCAAGTGCGGCAATAATATAAGACCTCCACAGACAAAAATCGTATCCAGGCCCCTTCCTTTCAAGCCGGGGACTTTGTATAGATTAGTCGATGGCACTATCCATCCACACATCCATCCGCCAAGCTGGAGTTCTGCTATATTGGACCCTATCCTATTTTCCGCCAACTCAGCGATGTCATGTACAAGGTGCAGCTGCCACCCCACCTTTGAATCTACCCTTCCTTCTACGTTTCCCTATTGAAAAAGGCTCATCCTGATGCCCCTACCCCTGCCTTAACCCCCCCCACCAGCTCCCATCCATACTTTCCCCCTTGGGCCCGAGTACGAGGTTTGGACAATTTTGGACGCTCACCAACACTATGGTCACCTCCAGGATCTCATTGACTGGATGGTCTATGGACCTGAGGAGTGCTCCTGGGAGCCGGTGACCAGCATCCATGCCCCCCGCGTGGTATGGGCCTTTCATTGTCGGCACCCATCCAAGCCGCGTACTTTATGGGGCCCTGTCTGGGAGCCTCACCGGGGGGGTATAGTCAATCCCCCCTGCCGGAGGTGCGTGGGGGTGTGTGTGCTTGTCCGGGATGGATATGTGCCCTGTCTCTGCCCCCCCGGGACCCTCTAGAGCTGCACTGCCAACCCCAACCATGGCAGCGGCATGGAACACACACCCTCCATTGTCACCTGCCCCTCCAGCCTCGCATCAAGTGCTGTTGTGGGCAAAGGGCCGTCCAACACTGCAGACATGGCCACACCCCCAGTGCATCGCTTCGTACATTTGCGGGCGCGCACAGAGGACAGGGCCTTGGGGATAAAGTCCAGCTCTGAGAAACACTCGGCACTGGTGATTGAGACGGAGAAACCGGCCACGAGAAAGAGCTAAGTAGTGTGGTGCTTTTGCAACTTTGGATCCTTGGCGTGTTATTGTGTCTGACCATATAGAGCACATTTGTTGTTGATCCCTTCCTCTTCCCTGTGTGTGACTGGTGGTGTGTTTGCAAGGGTGCGTGCGGTGTGTAAGTAGTAGAGCGATAGCCTTTCCTTCTCCCCTGGATTATCTTCCCTTCCCCCCATTGATGTGTCAGTCCCTCCTCAACCCCCATGTACTTTGGTCCTCCTTCCCCCGATCTCCCATCACTGCTCCCACACCTCCTTCCCTGCCCCCTTTTGTGGTTTGGGTCTTGCAAGCTGTGAGTGTGGGTGTGGACCAAGGCTCCCTCCAACACTCAGTGTCCTATGATGATAGGGACCTGGGGTCTGTGAGGCCCAAATGTCCAAATACTATCCTGACAGGCTGTAATTCCTTGGTAGAAACTCCCAATGTACAGAGCCAGGGCGTGTGCATGGGTAGTGGGGGTGTGCGGACGTTGTAGACCCCCTTTCCTTCACCCTTTCCCCCTAACCTAGCCCTCCCTCGTAACAGGATGATGATGACAAGATCAGGGTCTAAGATATAAGGCTGAAGATGACAGACCAGGTGTAACTTACAAAAAAGCACTCCTCATCACGGCTACCACCTGGGGATCCATATGGAACCATGAATCGAGGACCACTCCCAGAGTCCAACCTGAGGGACCAAGGAGGGATGCACCCCACCACTGATGGAGATCTCTACTCTGTAGCCCCTTCCCACCAACATCACCTCCATCTTATCGGGATTCAGCTTCAGACGTCTCGTCCTCATCCAATCCCCCACCGCAGACAGGCACTTGCTAAACACTGAGACTGCAGGGCCTGGATCAGATGAAAACGAGTGGTAGAGCTGGGTTTCATCAAAATATTGTTGTCACCCAATTTCAAACCCTTTCACAATCTCACCTAAAGGCTGCATTTACATGTTGAACAGGAGAGGAGCAAAATAGATCCCTGCGGAACTCCACACATGAGATCCTGGGGGGATGATGTAAAATCTGCCACTATCATACTCTGAGTTCTTCCAGCCAGGAATGAGCAGAACCATTCAAGAACAGTCCCACCCACCCTGGCAGAGTCCTGCAGGCAAGTCAACAGCATCAACCGTGTCAAAGACTGCTGACAGATCTAACAAAATCAAAAGAATAACACATATTCCAAATAGTCGAATGGTCAGTAACCAAATACAATTTTCTTAAGTATCCATTGAATACCATTATTGGTTAACTGACTTTCACTAATACCAAATGGTTCCCTTCCAATAACCAGGTATCTACTAAGCCTGCCTTAGTGGGGCTTAGTAGTAGGAAGCTTGTGGGGGACAGTTGAGAAAGATCTTTAGAGGAGGAAGGGCTCAGGTGGAGCTCTGATTCAGAGCAAGGGAAGCCAGATTGAGGGATAACTCTGGGAACCTGGAAACTGGGGGAGACTTTGGGTGTAAACAGACAAAATGCAATTTCGTGGGTGTCAGCACTAGCACGCTTCCCCTCTGTGCTGGCTGATCCATCTGAAAGTTGACCACCAGATGTGGAAGTGTAGGAGACTGAGACTACTCTAGTGCTGCCCTTCTGGCAGCACTCGGAACATGCCAGAGTTGGACCACCAAATCCAAAGCACAAGCCCAGAGTGGAGCTGCTGTCAGTCTACTTGGTGCCAGACTTGTACTGCAGCTTCATTTCCATACCATAGCCAGGGGAATCCCCTGTGTCTATCTAAAGTGGACACAGGTAGGGATGAGCATGGGCAGATGCAGGGGTGTACCCTTGGAGCGACTCAACAGGTGGGATGCCCCCACATCCATCTAAAAACACCCATCTAAAAACACCCTTTGAACATTCAAGGAGACAGGAGCTGGGTTCAGATCGACTTCCATGCAAACCCAGGACCTTGGAGGGTGTTGCCCATTCCCAAAGTGTTGGGATGGGCTCAGGATGGATCATGCCTTTCCAGGAGAACATGAGAGTAAAGTGTGATTGTTCATACCAAAGAGAAAGATTGAGAAATACTGAATGGTGATTGGACAATGTAAATAAAAGGATACTGGAGCTAAGATTCCACGTGGGCTGACTTTTGGGGATTAATCCTGGGAGAATTACACCCCAAGATGGTCACCCTCTTGCAGTGGTAATGTAATCACTAGTAACAAAACAGTTACTCATCAGTAACTGATCATTACTGGAGAGGTTTGGTTACCATAAATTCAATGGTTACTGATATTTGCATGGAAAACAGTTTCAACTTTATTTCTTGTAACTCTGCCTGCTTACAGCCTCTGTGATTTCCAAGGAGACACTTGGACTTTGGGTCAACATGTTTTCAGCCCTACATATGTCTGTCTTTGTTAGAGTTTATAAAACCGCAGGGTTTAGAGGAGAGGCATTAAGAAGATGGAGGAGATATGCCGTGCTCTTTAATTTTGGCACTTTTCCCACTAAGAAAAGTATTATTGTAACCTATTCTGAGCCCTTGTGGGAAGGGTAGCATATAAATTTAGTAAATAAATAAATAAGGTGCAGCAGAAACTGGTTCCAGCTAGAGCTGAAATGAGCACTTTAAGAAAGGTTATACCCATTGAATTTCTATTACCCTAATCGACTGGAAAATACTGGATACCCATTGTTACCCAATTTTGACCTGATTTGAGTACCCAATGTTCCAAAATGTCCTGATGTCTTTCAACTTCCAGTCCTGATTTTCCTGTTGTCTGGCCTGATTTAAATTTGAAAAATTGGTACTGGAAATTACTGATTTTATGGAGAGTTGGGTACCCAATTGGTAAATGAATAACCCATTGAGTGTACCCAACACGGTATTCAAAAATATGGGGATTATCCACAGATAGCAAATCAGCCACCCATTTTGAGTGCGATCCCACACCATACAAGTCAATGCGAGTTTAATAATTGACTTCAATGGGAGCTGGATCACGCTATTCATCTTTAGCTCCAGCCACGGCCTTGGGAATGTTCAAAACCCATTTTATTTTTGAAGTGTGCTTTTTCAAACTTCTTTTCTTCCTCTGCCCTTGAAGGGCTAAGGGAACAATCATGTTTATGTTGCTGTGCCATTTGGAAATCTGGACTGCTGAAAGGTGATGTTAATAACTGAATAACTTCCAACCTATGGTAGTAGCAGTGAGGTCAATAGCGAGGGATTCTTCACGGAACCACTCTGGCTTTTTTAGTCTTTCAGACGTTTAGAGAGCTCCACTTGGTTGGGGTAGTTTCCTTTCATTTATCTTTTACACTAGATGTCCAGAGGTGGATGGATGATGACTGCTAGTGAGCACCTCTTTAGTTAGAGTGGGAAAAACTTTTTTAAACTTGGAATTTAGTTCGTAAGAGTCTTCCCTACAGGGGTAAGTGAATGAGTCTGAATAAAACCACAATCAAACACGTTCACAGCCCCTTCGCCTCCTGCATTTTCTTGCTTCACTACTTGCCTGTATGCTCCCACAGCTTTCCATACGCACAAAGCAATATGTGGGAGTGATGATCTTAGACAGGAAGGTCAAGAAACTGTCAACCAAACAGTAAGTTCAGCAATTCAGAAAGCACTATGAAACCCCCCCACAAAGTAAACAAACTGAAAAAGAATACATTTGTCAAATTTTTATCTCATTCAGTCATAGTAATATCTAGTAAAAATAAGACATGCCTCCCTCACAGAGTGGTAGTATGCAGGTGACTATGATTGCTGACCCCATTTAAATCAAAGCACAGTGAGCTACAATCCAGTGCCTTGTGGAACAGCTTTTCACAGAAGGGTCAACAGTGTAGTCAAATATTATTTTTGACAACTTACATATACACTCCAGACAGCTTACATTTACCAGCACGACAAAAGTTATTATAATGGTTTCTTGAGTTATCACAGTGGTCTTCTCACAAAAGTGTATGCAACACTATGAAGTATTAATTCAGTACAAGCAAACCTGCTTTAATTAAACCCTGCTTTCAGCTGGCAACCGCCTGTCCTAAGGGATCATGTTAAGGTATTAGCTAAAGTTAGTAGTGTGCTTTGTGTGATCTTCATTTTAGAAGGAAAAAACCTTTTCTTGTTCTCTGAATGGCTGATTGAAACTCTTGTCACTATGATAAGTACTTAGTTAAAATGAAGATTATGATGATTATTTTTTAAAAATACTGTCATATTCTCCAAAGAGCAGAGGAGAGTAAATAAAAGCCAGGGTCTGAATACAGTTTCCGAAGCTTTGTGGACTGGAAAACCAATTGTATTTTTCATGTTATCCATGCCCTAACCAGAAAGCCTTTGGTGCAAGACTGGAGTACATGACAGTGTTTGTTTCTTTCTTTCTTTCTTTTTTTTTCATTAATAACCTTACTTGTTGTTAAATGTTTGGTGTATTCTATTTCATTCCAGCACAAGAGTTACACATGTATTTATGTACACATATGTATTTTGCAAAGTAGTGACCAAGATAACAAACTGGTATTGTATCTGATGAGGGGCATTAATCATGCAAAAAGTTTCTTATATGGGAAGAAATGAGGATTATTATTTTTCCTAAATTTATGCCCTATTTTCCCTTCAGTATTTTTTCTAGGTATGGCAGGCAGGAAGTCCACACATTGAGGTAGGACTGTTTCTGCCAGTCAAGCTCTGGATATGGTGGAAGTGGTGGCTGGTGGAGCTCCCCGCTGGTTAATGCGGCTGGTCCTGTTTTAGCAGGGGGCCAGGGAGACGCCCCACTGTACTGCATCGTGGTGATCACGGACCTAATCACCAATGCTTTGCGGAGTCTGCAGCCCCTTCAACAACTGCCATGGGGTCGGTTTGTGGCTCTCCCCCAGCCAAGCACACATGTGGTCATGGCAGGGGTGAGGGAACAGGGTCCTAGCAGGGTTTCTGCAGGACAAGAGACAGGGGAAGGTGCAGAAGTAGAGGAATGTGTGGAGGAAGTCCAGACAGTATTTTCACTTCACAGTGGTCTAGAGGAGCTGCTCTTGAAATCCTAAGAGGACAGCATGTGGTAATGGAATGAGGTGAGGGGTCCTCAGGCACTCTGCCTACAAGGTCTGTGGGTGTTCTGGACTTTGGGGCCCAAGATGGTCTGGCTTGTTAATGGGCGATTCTGTGGGATAGAGATCCTCCAGTGTGGTGAGTGGACAGCGGGAGTCAAGTCAGCCCACCTGCTGGTATTGGGAACACTCAGCAGTGCTTGTTCTGGGTGCAAATGCTGACATGCCCATATGGGACATGGTGACAGTGCGCAGGGAGGCTCAGACCACATACGATGTGCCGGTATTGACCAAGGCACATCCTTATATTATTCCCATTGCCCTTCCGGGTGCTCACCTTTCACAAGCTACTAGAGAGCAGATATGGAAGGGTGAGTTCATTGATATGTTCATGCTGTTGCATGGAAAGGAACCCAAAGTTGATTATGGTAAGGGAGGGAAAAGATCCAAAAATAGGCATAAGAGGTCACAGGTTTCTAAGACATGGGAGAACAGAGCTGCCAGTTTTTACATTTATTTGGGCATACAGGTTCCTGACAAAAGTTTGGCAGCTTAGCCAGTATGCTGCCATGATTCAAAGGGCTTTTATAGATTTTAGTGGGGTGGGTTGGCTCCAATACAATGAAATGTTCCAGCCTGGGGTAGCTTCTATCCCACATTCACACTGGGGTACACTCACACTCATAATTGGTGACCTCACACCAGCCAGCAGGGGGAAGCCACACTGGGAGAGGAGTGATGTTGAACTGGGCACCCAAGCCATCACAAGCAAAACCTATATGCTATTCCTTTAACAGGAAAGGGTGTTGCATGCCAAATGAAAATTTGGGTATTTCTGCAGCAACTATGTGGGTACCTACATGGCCTCCTTCTGTTACAAGGGGTGTTTTGACCCTGGGAGAGAAAAGCCCTCTCAGGGTGCAGAAAACAGGACAAGCCTGCTGCCAGTGGAGCACACCAAGCTGGCAGGGGATCAGCATTTTTTCCCCTTTCCAATTAGACTGGAGGTTTTAGCAGCCCTCCTGGACAGATATTCCAATAGAGTAGACACCAATTGTCTACGGGAAGGTGTTTTCCTAGGATTTCACAATTTCTTTTCATGGTCCCAGAATCAACCAAAGGGCTAGTAACCTACAATCAGTGTTGGGCATGGAGGAGGTAGTTTGGGCCAAACTTAGCAAAGTGATAGCTGTGGGAAGAGATTGATGTGGAAGGCCCCTTCAACTTTCCATCCTTTCGGGTCACAAGATTCTCCTCCCTGAGCATTGTGCCTAGGCCTGGTGCTAAGCCCTGTTTCTAATTCAGCACTTTTCCTACCCCAGGGATGGGACAGTGAACAATGGCATAGTGCCCATCCAGTACACATTTAGGGGTCAGTTCTTTTTTGAAAAGGCTCTTCCGATCGGGTGCTTGATTTTATGCTCTGCTTTTGAGAGGTTTAGCTTAACTTGAATGGGCAGTTAAGGAAAGGGCAGGACACTGCTCTATTTATCATTATCTGGAAAACTACCTCTTCTCAGCATGGACTGAATCACAGGGGTGTGCCTGCATAAATTTGTTTGCTGCACACTTGCAGCAGCACAGATTGGTGGCCCACACCATCAAATGTCACTTGGCTGCAATTTTGTTTGTCAGTAAGGACAGTGGCTTTGGTGAGGCATGCACCAACTTTTCACTGGAGGAGGCCAGTTGAGGGTTGGGCCAGGACTAGGGCCCCAGCTGTGGATACTTAAAAATCCTTGTCTGTAAACACCCTGGCCTGCCTATCTTTCTCCCTCCCAGAGCTTTGTTCATCAGCATATGAGTCTGCACTATTTTATGTGCTTTTACTGCAGTGTTCTTTGCAGTGCTACAAATTGGCAAGCTGGTGCCAGCTTCATGGAATAACAGGTCCGGTAGGGCATTGGTTTTAAATATGGATATGGTCAAGTTGACCATCTGGCATTCCAAAACCAACCAAATGGGTAGGGGACAAAGGCTTACTCTACAGGGGTCAACAGTAAAAGAGAGATGCCCGGTGAAGGCCATGAGATCATTTTTTGTGCCATGCCCACAGATGGAGGGCCCATTGTTTCTCCATTTGGATGGCTCATTTCTGACAAAATTTCACTTCATAGCTGATTTTTGGCAGGGAATTGCCAGACTCAGGCTACCTCCCTCTGATTATGGGTTACACTCCTTTGGAATAAGTGTGGCATCAACCGTGGTTTCTGGGGGCTTCTCAGGAGTCTCCAATTCAATCAATTGGGAAGTGGAGGTCTAGTGCTTACCACACATACATTAGACTTCTAGGTTTGAGGCAATAATGCATGGCTTAATGCATGGGCCTCTCCTTGTATGTTCATTGACAGACTCTGGTATTCCCCAATGGTATGGATTTGCGGTCATAGTATAGTGTGATGGGCCAGTCGATGGGTGGTGACTTCGACCTTCAATTCCCAGCTGCATTGTGGCCTTCAAGTGCACCTGTTCTGGATCAGGATCAATGGAATATTGTGAGACCAGTTGTTACTCCTGCGGGCTGTACAGAAAGGATTGTCAGA
The DNA here is from genome assembly GCA_003113815.1 of Sphenodon punctatus. Classification (NCBI taxonomy): domain Eukaryota; kingdom Metazoa; phylum Chordata; class Lepidosauria; order Sphenodontia; family Sphenodontidae; genus Sphenodon; species Sphenodon punctatus. The sequence continues at coordinate 1,036,465 of QEPC01013253.1, forward strand.
TATTCTTAATATCCATCTTGGTGAGAACAACCTGGGGCGAGGTAGTGCCTGTAACCACATAGGGCGCATGAAGGCTTGCATTGCCCATTTATAGGAAGAATGTCCACAGGCAGACATTTGGTGGTGGATATATTGGAGTGGAGGTCATGGCGGAATGTGCAGGTGCCAGCCAGAATTGAGTGGGCAAAGTGCAAGGTTAATAGGGCTCTCTGGGTTATAATTGCTGGCAAGGTGATTCACCATCATCTGATCATGTTTCATGATGAGAGTTAGTACAGGTTGGATGGGGCACCTGTTCTGCCTGGGAAATGACATCTTGCTTGAAGATGTGCATAATTCCTTTTGGCATCACTGGGAGGGTGGGTGAGAGGCCTAGGCCCCTCCTTCCCTTTCAGTGACTGATAGAAGCAGAATAGTAGCTTGGAACCATGCTGTGGTAATGCTTCTTATGATGCCGGTGCATCCCTTTACCGTTGTGGAGGGCAGGGGGGCTACAAAGGTTGGGAGCTTAGCTCAAGGCTTGTGCAATGACTGGACCAGGATGGTTCCCCCAACTTGACCAATGGGGTGGGGTGACTGTGACAGTGTCGGGTCACTGAGACTAGGGTGCTGGAAATACCTTGACCCCCTTCCCGCTTATTTGCACATAGTTCTCTGCTGCTGTTGTCACACAGTATGCTCAGGGAATGTGCTGCCTGATATACATGATCAATAAAGTTGCGGCCTGTGTCTTTATCCCAGTATCTGTGGTGCATTTTCTGTGGGTGTGTGGACACAAAATAATACCTCCCACTTAAGCGGGGGCAGATTTGGGCCTGCTTAATTCAAACACCAGGGTACTGCAGTGGGAGTGGGATGGGGTTACATCCGTATCCCACTCCCAATCCTGAGGGAATCCCTGAACAAAAAGCAAGATGAGATGCACCTGTGGGAGATAAATAAGCCCTAGGGAGATAAATATCTGTTCCAGTGGCTGCCTCCCCCTCTTTTGACCTGGCTCCGGAGAAGCATTGACACCCTATCTGCCCACCCTAATTTTATGTTGACTCTGTGTCCTGCTACCTTCTGGTTGATTTTCAGGTTTACTGCTGTGGGCTTAGGCTATTTGCTGTATTCAGGGCTGAGAAGGAATTTTTTCCCCACCTGCCTGTATAGGCACGACAGGGCAGATGTTTTTTTTCAAGATCTCAGAAAGCAAAAAATGGGGGGGGGGAGTAGCCACAAAGGGTAACCGAACCCCAAAAGAGGGCCCAGTGTAACTATAAGAAACTTCCCCAAAATATACAATATAACATCAATAAATGTTAAAAAATACCAAAAATGACAGTATAATATAAAAATTAAATATGCAGTGTACAGTACATTCAACCCTAACCCAACGCATTTCCGGTGAAAATCCTTTGTCCGTGTACAAAAAGGATTGATGGCCCAGCAATCAGATATATAGGGAAGGAATCTTTTTCTTTTTATAACTTACCCCAACAATTTGGAAGCTTGGAGTGGTGTAAATGTCACCCTCTTTATTGCTCCATAAAAAATGTCATGAATGAAATGGCAATGGACCTATTTGAGGAACCTTCAGGAAGTACTGAAGAACTTCATGCACAGCTTAGCCTGTGTTGGCAGCTAGCAGCATACTGAGGAGGAGTACGCTCCCCTCTCCCTTCAGGGGTGTGTGTGACCGCAACAGGGTCAGGTCACTCAGGTTGATCACTAAGATTGCGGTGCTGGAAGAAATCTGCCCCCTTCCTGCTTATTTGCACATGGTTCCCTGATGCTGTTGTCACATGGTATACTCATGGAATGTGCTGCCTGATTTACAAGATCAACAAAGTTGTGGTGCATGACTTTTACCCCAGTATCTGTGTCTGGAGCATGTTCTGTGAGTGTGCGGGCACAAACTCCCTGTTGCTTCATATTTCAAAGATAAAATTGTTTCCAGGCTTATAAATGCATGACTCCCATTTTCTTAATTGGAAGGTACATGTATAGAACCAAAACGAAGTTTATCTCATAAAGTTTTATGTAAAATATTTCAAATATCTGTATTCGTCGCTTTTTGTTTACTGCCTTGTTTTGAATCAAAATATTGCTTAATCTATAGTTGAAAAGTTCAGCCACTTTAAATGAAAATAAATCACATTAACGGTGTTAATATGCTTTTTCTTTCACAAATTGTGCACATATTTCGCCAGGTATTTCAAGTGGCTGGGCAAGATGAAACTAAAGTTTGTAAAAGAAATATTTAATATCTGTTTAGAAGTTGTTTTCTCAGAAACCTTATTAACACTGAGCATCAACTCGAAGACTTCATTCATTTCTGGGACCAGCACATATGCTGTTCACACATTTTGACCTTTGCTTTTCATTTATTTTCCAACAAAAGTTATTACTCATGCAAAGAAGATTAGCATAATTCATTGAAATTAACATATTGTCACACTGATTATTAAGAAGTATTTGTCTTTTCAATTAATGGAGTAGTTTCATTTTAAGGGAGATAGAATTGACATTCCTTATTCTAGAATGAGCAAATATCAAATACACCTCTTGCCTGATATAGTAATACTATCAATTGGCACAAAAATACAAACCCAGCAAGAGGGGGCGGAAGCACTTGAACTGCCCAAGAGTCACATGCAGCACCTCTACTAGATTAAGTATTAATTCTGAATCTTTATTAAGATTCACCAAAACTGTATGCAATTTAAGGGGACATTGGCTTTCCATGGGTTTTGTACTTCAGGATCCCTTTCTCGGGGGTACACTGGGAATGCAAAGGCTGTAGATGCTCTTGGGAGCCACTCTGTGCTGCCTGCTGCTCAAACTAGAAAAAATTAAGATATAAAAAAAAAGCAGATCTTGATCCCCAAATGAATGGGAAAGGCGGCAGATGCCTTAAATATTTTCTAAAAAGCAATTAAGGACACAATCAGATTTATAGTGTCAGGAGTGAGACTCCTGGCACAGGAAGTGCAGAGGTCACCAAAGTGGCAGAGGTGGATATTTCTGAGGAAATGGATGCCCTAGAGCTGACTCCCTCCCTCATGCAGATGCTGACACAACAATATGAAGATGGATAGAAGTACTTGGACACCATCAAGGATGGCTTGGAGAAAGTAATCAACACCACTGATATCTTAAATAAGAAATGTAATAAGCTCTCCAAGAGGATCTCCTCCATATAAAATAGAGTAAGTGATCAGGAGGATGCAAACACTAACAGGGAGCAAGTCTCTTTCCTAGAAAAATCTGTGACTTTTCTGCTAAATAAAGTGGAAGACCTCAAGAACAGGAGCAGGAGGAGCAACATAAAAATTGTGGGAGTCCCAGAAGGGAAAGAAGGTAGAGACACCAGAGAACTGGTGCACAATATACTACAAAACGTCTTCCCACAGAATGAGACCCTGCACTGGGGTAGAGATCGAGAGAGCTCACAGTGCCCTGAGGCCACAGCCAAAGGAAAATGAGCCTCCCAGATCAATCATCACACAATAATTAAGATTTACTGACAAAGAGGCAATATTAAGTTAAGTGAGAAAGCTTTCAAAAATCACCTATGAAGGGAAAATATTTTTTTTTTTTTACCCAAACATGGTGGTGGAAACAGTAAACAAAAGAAAGTAATGGTGAAAACACATGAATCTTTTCTACAAGGATGACATAAAGGCCCAGATTAAGTTTCCTGCCAGATTTACCTTTAATTATAAAGAAAAAGATAGAGTTTTCACCGAAGTGAAGCAACTGGAAGTCTTCGTGGAAAAACACATAAAGGAATATAAATGGAACTTGAAGAAAACCTGAGCATAGAAATGGTTGGAGGACAATATCCTTCTTCTGTATTGGTAGGGGGGTTCACTTCAACATTCCCTTGAATGTTTAAAAATCATATATTTGGGCCAAATATTTTGTATAGATGTATGGTTTAAATTTCACAAAAGATATGATATTGTGCTTAAGTTTAAAACTTGTTGTAATGACATGCTTTGGTTACCAGACGGTAGCAGTGCTGCATACAGCTATAATGTGGTGCTTCTAATGAGGGCTCCAGACATAGAAATATTAGAAGATTTACAACAGGTAAAGGTTAAGAATTTGTTATTCTCCTCTTTCTCAGTTGAAGCAGGAGGCTATTAAAGACATTACCGAGACAAATGTTAAAATGAGTCCGGATATAAAGAGTGAAAGTTAATTAACTAAAATGCCGGTTTACAAAGTTAACATTTCTGAAAATATTAGGTAATAAGCGGGTGGTAGCTGAGTGCAGTACCTGGTAAACACTTCTCTAAGTCATCAACCCTTCCCCCCGGAATCTAAGAATTTCAGTGTTGTTACTTGATTGTTATGGTTGTTTATGTTTATTATTATTTTGGATGCAGAATTCAGGAAGGTATAAGACTATACAGAGAATGCAAGGTTCAGAGACATAGGTACTATAGATGATGTCCTGTATTGGTAATAAAGGGTAGGAGGAATATCTTACAAAGAGGTAGGACAAGTCACTATTTTATTGCAAGAACAAAATGACACAAATTAATATTTGCACTATCAATGTAAAAGGACTAAACTGTTCAATCAAAAGGGGGGAGAAATTCACACTTTGCCATGGAATGCAAGCTCGACATAGTGGCTGCCCTAGAAACGCATTTGTTACAAAAAGACAACTTCAGGATTAAACATAAAAAGTATATAAAATCTACTTGGCTAATGCCAAAAGTAAATGAACGATGCTGGGTGTAGCCAACACGGTTAATTTCAGGTACAACAAAGAAACTGAAGATGCGGAAGGGAGATATTTAATTTTGTTTGGACAAATAGAGGAGAAAGACTTCACCATGGTCTGTGTTTACACCTGGAACAAAGATACTCTGCCCTTCTTCCATAAATTCATTCCAGTCCATAAAAATGAATCTAAAGGTAAAATAATCTGAGTGTCTGTGTGAAAAGGGCCATAGTCCCCACATAGACCACTGATAAAATGGGTGTTACATTTTATTATACATGTTGCAGGGCACCCATAGAGCACACCTGCAGACCTGAAACATGTATAATAAAATGTAATACCCATTTTTATCAGTGTTAGAGTGTCTGTGTGAAAAAGGGCCTATAATAGTCCATTGGCAACATATGATAGGTCAAATGGGAAGGGTTTGAGTAAACATTTTTAAAAATAGCTAAGTTGTTTAATAAAGAAGGCTAGATAAGTGCTTGGAGAACTTAGCACCCCACAAGATCTGAATATACATTTTATTCAGACAAACATATGACTTACTCCTTGATGGATCACATACTGGTCTATAAAAGTATAAGCTGTCAGGTTTGACTCTACAACCACATTTAAAGATCATAATTATTTCTGGTTAAAAATAGAAACAGGGAGACTAAAAACAAGACAAAGGAATAAAAACTGGTCACTTAAGTAGTAAGGGGGACACTAGTCATCAAACTGATCGTTATCAGTTTGACAGGTCTACGTCGCCGGAAGTCCCGCCTTAGGACGGAAGTGACGTGGGTCCGGAAGTCCCGCCTTGGGACGGAAGTCACGTGGGTAAGCGGAAGTGACGCAGAAGGGGGTAATGCTTCCGGGTCAGGGAGGCGGGAACCAAAGGTTCCCACCCCCCTGAACCCGGAAGGTCCTTACGCTTGACTTTGGGGGATTCTGCTTGTGGGTCAGGGTAGCTGGAACCGAAGGTTCCAGCCCCCCTGAACCCACAAAGTCCTTTGAAGAGGCCCGTGTAATGCATCTATGAACTCAGGAGAGTGAGACGGACCAGTAGGTATGGGTTTTGTGGGGATCGGAGCAACTTTATGA
>QEPC01013253.1:1042376-1073035 GCA_003113815.1 Sphenodon punctatus
GAGTGGCCTAGGATGACGAAACCTACGCTGATTGGTTCACCTCACTCTGCTGAGCACGTAGAGGGGTTACATGACCCCATCGCTGCAGTTCACCCTACCCCGAACCCCACGTCATAAAGTTGCTCGGATCCCCACAAAACCCATACCTACTGGTCCGTCTCACTCTCCTGAATTCATAGATGCATTACACGGGCCTCTTCAAAGGACCTTGTGGGTTCAGGGAGGCTGGAACCTTGTGGGTTCAGGGAGGTTGGAACCTTTGGTTCCAGCCACCCTGACCCACAAGCAGAATCCCCCAAAGTCAAGCATAAGGACCTCCCTGACCCGGAAGCATTACCCCCTTCTGCGTCACTTCTGCTTACCCACGTCACTTCCGTCCCAAGGCGGGACTTTCGGACCCACATCACTTCCGTCCTAAGGCGGGACTTCCGGTGACGTAGACCTGTCAAACTGATAACGATCAGTTTGATGACTAGTGTTCCCCTTACTACTCACTTAATAAATATATTTTATTAGATACAATGATTAAATAAAAAAATCAGTCAGACATAGGCGCTTTTCACACACGATGCCCCCACCCATCTCCAGGTAGTTTTGCTACATGGAGATGGTTGGAGGTGCCTGGGGGGATGGGTTGTGTGCATGCATGCAACCACGCTACACCCGTCTCCACCCATCACTCACCCACAGAGCAACGGGCTCCAATGCCCAATGCTCCATGGGTGAAGATGGGTGTGCGCCCATGAGAAAAGCGCACACACCCACCTCCACACACTGCAGCCTGTTTGAAAAGGGCCATAAAGGAGTACATTCAACACAAAGACAATGGTGACACCACTACCACTGTGCTATGGGAAGTCATGAAGGCCTTATAAGAGGGTCATACATCTCTGATGCAGCTTATATAATAAAAGAGAATAGACAGGAATTAAATGAACTGCAATTAAATTAGCTGCTTTACAAAACAAAAATAAGATCTAAAAAAATGTGAGGAATGGAAATAGAATTAAAAGGTTTGACTGACAAGATTGAAAGAGAGAAAATAATTTAAAAATTAGGATATACCAAACAATTATACTACGAGCGTAGTAACAAACCTGAGAGAGTATTATTCTGGATGGTTAAACAAAATAGAATTAAAATGACATTCCCTTTTATAAGAGACAGGTCAGGACAAAAAGGTCCAAGAGAAAGAAAGACATGCAAGATAGATTTTAACACTCTATCAAGAGTTATATTCTACCACGAAACTGAATGAGAGATCCATTCAGGAATTCCTAAACCAATTTAAAATACCTAAAATTAAGGATAAGCAATTATCATATTAAACTCCCCCACTGAGGTAGAGGGAATTGAAAATATTATCAAGGAGCTGCCCAAGAACAAGAGACTGGGGTCTGATTGGTACCCTCTAGAATTTGATAAGGTTTATACTAATATCATCTCCCCTTTACTGGAAAGGGCATTCAATTCCTTTATCAAGGCTAAGTGCCTGAGAAGTATTTTATATGATGCAAACATAACCTTATGTCCCAAGCTGGGGAAAAACTTAGACGATTGCTCAGAATTCAAACCAATTTAACACCTCAATACAGACTTTAATATGTTTACAAAAATCTTCGCTAACAGACTGCAAAACTGTATTAAAGATGTTATCTCATCTGATCAGCCAGGCTTTATTACAGGCAGACTAGGCATAGATAACATTAGGAAAGCAGTAAACCTTATGCATATAATAAAAAATATATATAAAATCACAGCCACAGCAATCTCCTTAGATGCAGACAAGGTTTTCGATCATCTGGAACATCCATTCCTATTTGCCACCATGGCACATATTTGCTACCATGGCACATTCTAAATTTCTTAGAATTAGTGAAAATTATCTACAAAAAACCACTTCTAAAATTATCATCAATGAGGTGTTTAGTGAAGCTTTAAATTTACAGAGAGGCAATTTACAGAGAGGTACCCTCTCTGATTATAAATTGGACTGAAACAAAGTCTTTGGAATAATTTGAAATCACCAAATTTTGGGGTCTTTGACCCGGAAACAGTGCTTTCCAAAGTTCGGGAAAGCGTGGCTGTTCTCCAGAAAACTTCAGAAACTTCGTAAGTGCCTGCAATCCTGGTCCTGGCTGGAGAAGCTCCCAGAAGCTTCTGGAAACAGTCCATGGTGGGATGGATGGGGACAGTTAAGTAAGGCAGATTTTGAATTGTTTGGCTGGTCAAGCCAGGTGGCTAGTTTGATTGGTACAAGGCTTCAGTCAATAAAAAGAGAAGTGCCAAAAAACTCCACTGACACACACCTCCCAGAGCCACCCCACTCTCTGGTGAATTTGACTGTGTGCTGCTACACTTTTAACTGTGAGTAATCTGCTGGGGTGGGCTGGGGGTGCTCCTGGCATAGCATAGCTTGGCATGGTTTGGACAGGCCTGACTCTGCATAGGGCCAATGCTGGGGCATAGGGGAGTTTGCATGCCATGCTATTTTTTTTTTTAATTGAGTTCCACAGGGAGCACATTGCTTTCTGGCTACTGCTTCTTGGTTGGCTTTGCAGTCAGACAGCAGCACCATGAGATGCCCAAAGGGGTCTCTCTGCCTGGCTCCAAGAGTTACGCTCCCTCCATGCCAGGGTACCCAGGGTGGAGGGACTGGAGTGTGAAGAACCAATGTGGTGTCTGCTTGGGCTGTTAGATGGCTTTTGGTGTGCAGGATCACAGTTGCTTGCAGTCTGCATAGTTGATTCTAGTCTGGTGGTGCCCCATTGTGACTGATAGAGGGGGGAGAAATAGGTACAGTACTAGTAGGTATGTCCAAGAGATCACCTACTGTTCCTGCCTACCCAGAGTGGCATTGGAAGCTGCATTAACATCAGTTCAGTCTTGGCTGGCTTCTCCTAACCTGGTGGTGCCCCATGGTGAGGTGACTGATAGAGTGGGGAGGAATAAGTGAGTACTTTCAAAAAGTTCACCCACTGCCCCTGCCTGGCCTGGCAGTAGACAGTAGTAATTAACTGCATGAATTTCTCTTCTGCATGCTGCTTCCCAGAGACTTCCACAATACAGAAGAGAGAGGAATTTTAAGTAGCATCTCTCTCATCAGATCACACAGTGTCCTGACCTGCCCAGAGTGGGATGTGCTCTATCTTCTGCACGTAGCATATCAAATGAGATCACGCATGTTGTACATCTACACCAGAGTGGCTAATGCATTGCAGATGATGGACCTCTAGCTTGGGCTGGGGGGAAGACAGGGGGACCCAGTTGGGACTGGCTTTGGTTTTTTCATCTGTTAATGATGATGCCATTAAGAGTTTTTTGGGAGACTGAACAGGACAGAGGAAAATAAACTCCCACAACCACAAGGGGAGGGAGGTGGGTTTGGGGAGTGTGTTAAAATTAATTATTCTACCCAACTATAACAAACACCTAAACTACATCTAATTCTATCTAACTACTGCTACCTTGACTAAAGTAATATTAAGAACTACCTACGTTACCTAACCTAACCCAAAGTCAGAGGAGACAGCATCAGAAGGCAGAAAATGGAGGAACCCTCAGTCCTCATTGATTTCTCTGGCAGACTCAGCAGAGGAGGAGGAGGAAGCACTGACAATCCACCACAGGAGCAGCAGAAGACCCCTCAACTGGGTCCTTGGCAGGAGCAGTGGCAGTTATCCTTTGGGGAACCCTGGGATAAGGGAGAATTCTTGGTGGCAGTGCTGGTACTGGTGGGAGGTCTGGCAGTGGTGATACGTGCATGCCAGAAGACTGAACAGCATTCAGGCACTAGGAAATCCCCGCAGTATGCTCCATCAGGGCCTGGTGGAACATGACGTTGACCTGCCATGGCTGCCTCATGTAGGTGCAGTAGGCCACGTTCTCCACCTGATGACATCCCAGGTCACAATGCTGCTCCGCTAAGGAGTTATGTGCTTGGGATAGTTGGTCCAGAGCTGCATGCTCAGATTCAATGGCATAGCCAGACAATGCAACTCTGGAGGCAGGAACAACTCAGCATGCACAGGGCCAGCCTTCTTCTTCTGTGCTGCTGAGGAGGACAAGGGCCTCCTCCTGGCAGGTGCATCTTGCCACCCCTCTCTGGCCCTGCTGCCTGACACCTGCCCGATCTCTCTCCATTTCCAGAACTATCCCATGAGACCTGGAAAGGTGGCCACAGAGAGCATAAATGCTCTGTCTCCCACATCACACCTCCCTGTTGCAGTGGGAGCACAGAGCTAATTCATGGGCCATTCCCTGGGTCTGGGAGAAGTGGTCCCACACTGCAAACCTCATTACCTGCTGGCACTGCTGCCATCACCTGACAGGCGCAGGGCCTGCCTCTGCCTCCTCCACCACCTGGACCTCTGCCTCAGACTCCTCCATTGCCCTGGTCTCCTCCTCTGACATGTTGTTGCCTAGTCTAACCTAACCTTAATTCTCTCTATCTAAAATTAGATCCCCCATCACTCCCCCAGCTTTCCCCACAACCATCACGTCTGTCTTGTCAGGATTCAACTTCACGTGGCTTGCCCTCATCCAGTCCCCCAGAGCCGACGGACACTGGGTAAGCACCGAGACTGCCAGACCTGGGTCTGATGAAAAAGAGAGATATAATTGGGTGTCATCAGCATATTGATGACATCTTACACTAAACTCTCTGATGACCTCCCCCAAGGTCTGCATATACACATTGAACAGGAAAGGGGATAAGATAGAACCTTGTGGGACTCCACACGTGAGGTCCTGGGGAGAAGATGAATAATCACCCAGCACCACCCGGTGAGTTCTCCTGCCCAGGAAGGAGCAGCAGTATTCAAGAACCATCCCACCCACCCCTGCCCGGTCCCACAACCAAGTCACCAACAACTCAAGGTCAATGGTATCAAATCCACATTCAGCTGCCGGCAAGCAACTGAAGCGGCTGCTTTCTCAGCCTCTCCTTTCTCAGCTGGAGCGGGGATTGCGGGGGAGACAGGCGGCATGGCTGTGAAGGACAAGTGGCAACATTAAAGGCTGTGGTTTTTGCGGAGGGAGTGGGGGTTCCCAATTGCACGGGGGGGACCGGAATAAATCGGGCTAGCAGGGAGGCCTCTTGGTTGCGAGCTTGGGGCCTAATTGTTGGGGGATATCCCCTCCATCTCATGAGAAATTCACTTCCTCTCGGAGGAGGACTGTAGGGGAACAGTTCCCCCCTTGCACTTGGTGGAGTTGTCCTCCTGCGGTGGGATAGAGGGGGAGTGTTGGAATCCCCCCCCTTGGGAACACTTGTTGGTTTTGGTGTAGGGGGTGTTGTAGGGGGAATACCCCCCTCCTCCTGGACATAGGGACACTTCCCTTAAGGAATAGGTCATCGAGCTTAAGGGCACTGCCCTTAAAGCATAAGGTCAATGGGCATAAGTTGACTGTAGTGAGATTGTAGGGGGGATACCCACTTCTAGGGAGTATGGGCAGGACCAAGAAAGGCCAGGGTGCTGGCACAGTGGATGGAAAAAAGAGAAAAACAGGTCAGAGTGGCGATGGGGCAGGGGGGTCACAGGTGGAAGCTGCCCTCCATGACCCCTCTTCTTCGTTGAGGCCTATGGGCAAAGGGATGAGGCAATTGGATGGGGCCCTGCAAGGGATTGTGGGGAACAGCTTGGATGAAGGGCTTGGCCTTTCTCGGGGAGGTGTTGTGCATGGGAGGGACTCTGTTGAAGCACTTACTGGGGTCCCCACTGCCATAGTCCAGGGGGCTCAAGTGCAACCCCCACCTTGGCTACAGGGTTGCCTTTCTCGGGGAGGTGTTGTGCATGGGAGGGACTCTGTTGAAGCACTTACTGGGGCCCCCGCTGCCATAGTCCAGGGGGCTCAAGTGCAACCCCCACCTCCAGTGTTGCTGCAGGGCCCTGGACAGGCCTTTATGCAGTCTATGGAGGCCAGAATGGCTGGGTGAGACATTTTGTGTGCTGGGAGTGAAGTGAGCAGTGGTGTTTAGGTGGGTTAAGCGGGAGGGGCGAATGTCCCGGCTCCTCCAGCTGTCGCTTCGACTTCTGTGGGTCAGGGTGGGATGGCTGCCATGGGTTTACAGGTAAGGGAAGTCCCTCCTTTTCAGGGCAGATATGCTAGGGCCTCTGCCCCACTGGGGGTACATCTGCTCCAGTCCACAAGGAAAAAAATCTGGAGGGGTGATTACATAGATTTGTTTGCCATCCTTTTCTGTGACCCAGTTCCTGACCCCAATGCTTGGTTGGAACCAAAATAGTATGAGAGGGTGAAGAGGAGAAAGATAGATAGAAATTGGGCTAACTGGGAGTTGGCCTTCATTATATATGTGGGAGTAATAATGCAGGCCTTTCCGAAAAGGGCGGTAGCCCTGTGGAAATATTTTGATATCATTAGGCGAACATATCTGATGAAGGACGACTTTGGTTGGCTCATATATGACTAGGCATTCCGTCAGCATGCAGCCATTATGCCCGGGGTGCAGTGGGAGGTGAAGGACCACGACCTCTGGATTGAGTTTATTCAGGGGAAGGAGGTGGTGCATGCAGATATTGGGCATATCATTAAGGGTGATGCTCAACCAGTGGATAATTTTCGTGGTGAACAGACAAAAAAGGGAGGGCAATCCTTGGCCTGCTGGGACTTTAATGAAAGCAAGTGTTTTCGTTCCTTCTGCAGGTTTAGGCATGTGTGCCTCCAATGTGGGGGGGGGGCGCACCCTTCCGTCAACTGTCTGTGTAGGCGGGGGGCGGAGCAGAGAGGCAAGCGTGGATTCCAACCCGGATCAGGCAGAGGTGGTGGGCCAGCCCAGTCCGCTGCTAGCAAGAGCACCAATGCCAGTTAAATGGTGGGTGCTCAAGAGCCTGTTGTGTGATTATCCTGATCGGTGTCAGGCAAGTTATGTTGTTAATGGTTTCAGGTTTGGTTTTCAAATTCCATTTGTAGGGAAGAGGGAGCCCATGGTGGCTAGGAATCTGAAGTCGGTGATCGGCATGGAATCAGTGGTGGAACAAAAGATACAGAAGGAGTTAGCAGAAGGCCATGTGACTGGCCTCTTTGAAGCCTTGCCTATGGGGAATTTGAGATTGTCACCACTGGGCATAGTACCAAAGAAGGCCCCTGGGGAATACAGACTGATTCATCATCTGTCTTACCCCAGGGGGTTTTCAGTGAATGATGCAATTCATCCCGAGCTGAGTTCTGTTCACTACGTGTCGTTGGACGGGGCAGTTGAGATTGTTAGGTATTGGGTAGGGGTGCCCTTATGGCAAAGGGTGACATTAAGTCTGCCTTCCGCCTATTGCCAGTTCACCCCAGGGACTTTGACCTATTGGGTTTTTCATTTAAGGGCCGTTTTTACTTTGATAAGGCGATGCCCATGGGATGCTCTATCTCATGTGCCTCCTTTGAGAAATTCAGCTCGGCTCTGGAGTGGATTGTTAGGCGGCGGATAGGGTCCCGCTATATGTCACATTATCTCGATGATTACATTTTCATTGGGAGAGCAGGGTCGCAGGAGTGCAGTAGCTTGTTGGCTGCTTTCATGGAAGTTGCGGAGTTGATTGGTGTCCCGTTGGCTGAGGAGAAGACAGAGGGCCGCACTTCATGTTTGACTTACTTAGGTATAGAATTTGATTCAGTGGGTCAGTGTTCTCATTTACCATTAGATAAGTTGGATGTAATTAGGAACGAAATTGTTTCATGCTTGGGGGCCAGCAAGGTGATTTTGAGGGTGCTTCAGTCATTGCTGGGGAAGTTGAACTTTGCGGGTAGGGTGATAGCGCCGGGGCACACATTTCTGTTTCGCCTTTATGCCAGGACAGCTAGGATCACTAAGCCGCATCATCACATCAGGGTCACAAGGGACATGAGAGAGGATTTGGGAGTGTGGCTGGAGTTTTTGCAGCATCACAATGGTATCAGCATGTGGAGAGACTTGTATTTGTTGGAGGTGGAATTGCAGGTGCACTCTGATGCAGCTGGTGCGGCGGGGCTTGGAATTTATTTTCAAGGAAGATGGTGCTTAGAGCAGTGGCCTGCTCATTGGCATGACCTGGGCATATTGAGAGATTTGACGTTCCTCGAGCTGTACCCTATAGTGGTGGCAGTTCATTTGTGGGTCGACAGATTCAGGGATAAGAGGGTATTGTTTTGGTGTGACAACTTGACTGTTGTACACATGGTTAATTCATTATCATCAAAATCGGAAAGGGTAATGAGGTTGGTAAGAGTTTTCGTTCTATGGTGTTTGAAGCATAACGTAGTCTTTTCTGCCAAACACGTGCCGGAGGTGAATAACAAGATTGCTGATGCCCTCTCTTATTTCCAGTTTCCTCATTTTCGGAAGCTCGCTCCAATGGCCAGGGAAAAGCAAGACTTGGTTCCCCCAGAGCTTTGGAGCCTTGGATTATAGAGCTGATAGAAACTGTGAAGGGCTCGGTTTCTCTGACTACTTGGCGGCTGTACGATAGAGTCTTGAAGGAGTTCAGTGCGTTTGCGGCAGAAAACGGATGGTTGGTGTTGTTTCTGATCCCGTTGCCGCAGGTGGTACAATTTGGGTTGGAATTGTGCAGAAAAGGTTTGGCACCAGGCACGATTGCGGCAAAATGGTCTGCTTTATCATTCTTCTCGAAAATGGTTGACCCTTCTGAGTTAGCTGGGTCGCCTATTTTGAAAGCTATGTTGGAAGCCTGGAGGTGGCAAGGGACACGTAGGGTTGATGCCAGGATGCCAGTGTCACCAAAAATGTTAGCTGATTTGGTCGCCAAACTTGCAGGAATTTGTAACGATCCAAGTGAGGTTTGACTTTTTCAAACTGCCTTTGTTATTGCCTTTTTTGCTGCGCTTAGGGTAAGCGAGTTAGTTGTTAATTCACATGTAGACTGCTTGGGTCGGGCCTTGCAAGTTGGGGATGTGTCCATGGGAATTAATGGGGTTGAATTGTGCATTAGGAAGTCAAAAACTGACCAGGTGGGGAAGGGAGCCAAAGTGGTGCTTTTTAGGTCCAGTGAACCACTAATCTGTCCGGTCGCTTGCATGGTTGAGCTCTTGAAGGACAGACCGCAAGGGCCAGGGCTGTTGTTTCTCCACCAATCTGGTCAGCCCCTCACCCGGTTTCAGTTTACGGCAGTTATGGGGCAGTGTGTGGATGCATTAGGTGTATCCGGGAGGTTTAGTTCCCACTCATTTTGCATGGGAGCGGCATCTACCACAGCAGTGGCGGGTTTGCTGGTTCCCGATATTAAGTCGGTAGGGAGATGGCGCTCTGGGGAATTTAGGTCATATATTCGCCAACTTCCTGTGATAGAGTGATGGGAGAAGTGATTCAGCAATATTTATAGATGTTTTTTACTCTTTACAGGGTTGCTCTGGCCATCAGGAAAGAAGGTAATTTGGATTATTGGCCATAGTTCTGTTAGTTGGGCAGAAAAGAGGGCTAAAAATTATAGGTGGGGTTCACAGTTCGGTTTATCCTCCCAGGCATTGGTAGTTTGGAAAGGTAAGCGGGGCATGCTTTAGCCACAATTGATGCCATTGCTCCTTGGTTGGGGTTTAGGTCAGTCCCCGGGAATAATAATTATGCATCTGGGTGAAAATGATTTGACCAGGGGGTCTGGGTTGGATTTATCCATCATGGTTCGACAAGATTGGTTTAGGTTGAGGGAGTTATTTCCTGGGGCTTCTTTGTTTTTTACGGAGATGCTGCAGAGGATAAAGTGGCCTAGAACCACGAATCCGAGAGCGGTGGACAGATCTAGAAAGAGGGTCAATAGGGAGATTAAAAAATGTATTTCACAGGTTGGGGGAATTTGGCTGGTGCATGGGAATATTTCGTGGACGAGGCCGGAGCTGTATTGGTCAGATGGGGTTCACCTGCCTGAACAGGGCCTTGATATGTACTTGGGGAATCTGCAGGAATTCTTGCAAAAATGTTTGGGTGGTACCATTGGGTGAGGCTGGGTGGTGTTCAAGCAAGCTTTGCTAATGAACTGGGTGGCGGAGTTCAGTACCATGGTGGAATTAAAAGGTATTCAGAATTGGTTGGCATTATGGAAAACATCAGGTAATGGTGGATGCTGATAGGCATCCAGGAGGTGAGACTTAGGAAGCAGTCAGGGGATGGGTGCTATCCCCCTGCTATCCCAGAGAAGAAGGACTGGAGTCAAAGGGCATATGGGAAGGATCTAAGCGGTCCCGACATGGTCACTTGATTGGCAGTTCTTTCTAGCTTGGATCAATTCTGGTCCAGTTGAAACGGGGATTGGACTGGTATCTCCAATACAAATGGTCATACATTATGATACTGAATGCGGGGAGTGAGGGACATTAGGGACGGAGGTGATATCAGAAGGTTGGACTTAATGCCCAATCACTCTCCTTATAGTCTCACCCAGGGTGATCAATTCGACTTTACTATTCAATTCTTGATTGGCTATTGGGGTAATTATATTAATTGGAAATCAATTTGGCAAACAGATCTTTCCACCGTTCTCACAAATTGGTTTGATTGGTTTATTAATTGGTTCTTGTTTATCAACAGGTTTCTGGTTATGCTGGTTGTTTTTAATAAATGGTTATTGCCAGTTTACCCAAGCTCTTTGTGTCTGTGCCTTATTTCCTGTGCAGGGGCAAATGCATTTCTGACTATAACTTTTCTGTTTCTTATTCAATTCTTATGATACCTGTGGAGCATGTACCCCCAATGAAGGGCACAATGTGTACCTCATTATGAAATGATTAGATAAAGAAAACCGATTTTAGAAGCAATGGAATGTTGTGATTTTAAGAAAAGCTTTATACACATTCACAGCTACAATATCTTTATTTTGCATCTAATTTATATGAAACCAGTATATATTATGTCCATCCACAAGTGCAACACTCCTGCCAATTTTCAGAAAAATTGACTAAAGGGTATTGACGGTATAAGACATTAACTTAAAAATACATTTCCAGCTGTAACATGTTTATATTCCACCCTGTTTACAAGATATGTGTCAGGAATGTATCACTTACCTTCCCTGTCATCTCCACCCAACTGCAGGACAATTTGATAAAGAGACCCAATTTTATAAGCAATTTATATTTTCTCTGTGAAGACCATTATTCAGATAAATAGCAGCACATTCAGTGTCAGTCAGAGGCAGGCACCCTGCATGGCAGGGGGAGAGAGACTGCAGGAGGGAGGATGTGGAGAAACCCAAAAGATTGACATACACATTCACTGGCCAAACACATTACTGCATGCTTCTAGCTTTACAGGACCAATTGGTAGTGGATTCGAGGTGGGCATAGGGGGCAGCCCTGAGGTGGGTATAGAAGGGACATAACTGGGACTTTGGGGATAGCATCCCAGAAATCAGGAGACATAGTTTACACATCCAGTCTGGCCAGTTATCATCACAATCACATCCTGAAGCACTGTGACAGAGGACATAAGAGAATCTCTATTGGCTCTTCCCTAACAGATGCTTCTGACTTCCCAGTAACAAGTGGGGGAGAGATGTTGGGATGGTCACAGAACAGAATGAGGATATTTGGTTGACATTTCTGCTGGCCAATTGGCATCACAAACCGATCTTATACCATTGTGACATGTAAAAGAAACCCTGGCATAGACTCCTTCTCTTCATATGCTGTGCAGGCATATACAATTGTAACCATTTATCACATCTTTCTTATATTTGGAAGAGATGATCATGGAAGTGTCAATATACATCCCTGCCAAATTTCATGTACACTGGTTGGACTGTAAAGATGTTACAGTCAGACAAACATTTATATGTTAATTTCTTATACCACCAGGATCCTTTATCCTATCTTTCTGAAAGGTGGCAGAGATAGTAAATATGGGAAGGGGTATAAACTTGCCAAGTTTCATCTACATTAAATGTGGGGCAAAGAAGTTACACCTTAGAATGTATATGAAGATTTTTGCAAAATAAACTAATACAACTGCTTCTAAAATTGTATTAATTTATCCAATAATTTTGGAATTTGGAACACATAATGTCATCCATTGAAGGTATAAGCACTCCAAGTGTCAGCCATATATAGTGAAAAACAAAAAGGTTACAGCCAGAAATGTGTTTTCCATTGAAACCAATGAAAAAAAAAAAAAACGAAAGCAAAAATGAAAATGACAATTTGATATTTATGAAAATGAAAATGACAGATTTCAATAACAAAAACAAAAAACAAAAACAAAAATGATATGGGCCCCTGGTGCACACCTCTAGTAATCATGTTCCCTTCAGGGGACAAGGGAGTCCTCAACCTTCCTGATTTTAAACTTTACTTCTGGGCATCAGCACTGTGTGGCATGAAAATGTGGGTTGAGGCCTCTCCAGAATCTACATGGGTAGAAATAGGATGGAGCCGCCTGAAAGTTAAAAATTTTAAAGAGATCCTAGAAGAGGAACACTCTACTTCTATCAGAATGGAAGAGGGGGCACTTCACCCATTTGCAGGAGAAGTGATGAGAATCTGGAAAATCTGCCAGAGAAAACTTGGGAATCTGTTGGGGGATAATGTCTTTTATCCCTTTAATCTGTAAAAAAAATGCCCTTAAATGACAGGGAGATACCCTGCAAAAGTGGAAAAAGAAAGTTGTTGTGCAGGTCCGCATCTATTCATGAGGGATACAGTGTAGACAGTTGGCACTCTCCAGACCTGCATGGAAGAGAAGATAGACTCTTGGTTACACTTAAAATTACAGTTATTTCAATCATCCACATAACAAGAGTCACTTCACGAGGAAACCTTTTGAACTTGAATTGATATTGTTTAACAACTTCCCTAATGAAAAACTGTTTTCTAAAATCTTTCAGGGTCTGAGAGAATTCATGCAATTTCCCGAACGCCGGTTACATTTCAAAATGGGGAGATGGTTTACAATTAGAGATAACAAGAGAAATGATTATAGAAATTTGGACACATCTTAAAAAATGTTCTAGCTCCTTAATGGTGCGAGAACTACAAATTAAACTAACATTAAGATTCTACTCTACACCCAAAAGAATATCTCAGATAAATAAAATATACGACCCGAAGTGTTGGTGGGGCTGCGGAATGCTTGGCAGTTACTTATAAACTGCTGGTGGGGGTGCCCTAAGGTGACAACCTTTTGGAACAAAAATGGGTAAAACTGGAGGCCACAGCTGGACTGACAATCCCATTTGAAGCTCAGCTGGCCCTTTTGGACATTGGAAAAGAACACTCAATTGTCCGCATGCAAAATGATGATTCTGGGTGGCTAGCCACACGATACGGAGAGTGTGGAAATCGATAGAAAGTCTCACCATAATGGCTTGGATACAGAGGTTATGGCATACCCTCTCTATGGAAAGAATTGGGGCTGGACTGCACGACACGCTGAAGGACCTTTACACAAACAGGAACCCTTGCTGATCACTTAGAACACATAAACATGAACGAACAAAAACACTCTGTAAACCTAAAATATCACTTACCGGAGGACCATTACAGGCAGAGAACATTTGTTCGATGTATGATTGAAAAATCACTGGTCGATAACTTGGCTTGTAATTCTGTATCCATTTTACTTTATTTTGTTACTTTTTCTTTGCTGTTAATTTTTTGGTTGTCTACCCCCTCTGTTTGTAATTGTGAAGGAAACAGATTAATAAAGTTTTTTCTTTATTCTTGGGAAAAAAGAATCCCCTTTTCTGTTTTGAATGTCCTCCCCCTAAATAGCTTGTTTCAGCTCCATTCTCAAGTAATCTTATTAGCTTCACTTGCGGTATTTGGATAAACAAGGATTGTAGCATCAGATCCATGTTTCTAGAGGCTGGCAAGGCACTGGTAAACTCTTTTACAATCAATGATAAAATTATGCTTTTATCTGCAAACCCTCCACCCCAGTCTGTTCGTTGACTGTGTTGTTTTTTTAAATAAATGAAAGCTATGACATGTATGCTTAAGTACATACTCCATCTGCTGGCCACACTGCAACTTTTCTATGCACAAAGTGCAATCCAGCACAATTCTAGACTGTGATCTATCCATGTGTTCTCATCTAACCTATTTTGTATGGAAAACTCATGAAAGTCACAGAGATATTTTGACAGTGAAAATTAACAGAAAAAATTGATTAATGATGAACGGATTTTTTTTTCATTTGGGGGGGAAAAGGGGGAGAGAATTCTAACTAATGCTGAGTGGACATTGCACTTATGAATGAATAAATCAGAAAAAGTTGATGACTACCAGGCAGATGTTTTACTTAAAAGAGAAATGGCCATTGCTAACCTTTACATTGAGCTGGTATTATACTTTTTAAAGCATGCGAAGAAAGCTTAGTTGTGCTAACAAAGGGTGAATCCACACGAGCTGTGGAGAGCTTGATCCCCATGAGGTTCTGGGACCAGAGCAGGGATCTGAGTAGATGGTCATAACCCCACCACCGCCTTGGGGCAACTGAGTAGATGGACCACTGCTGTTAGATCTCCTGCTATGGCCAGGATAGGCCGAGGTGCCAACCACACAAGCAGGCATCCTGCTCTGCCCCACCTTCCTCCTCCAGCCTGACCAATGTCCCACACCCAGCCATGACTGTGCATGACAGGTAGCAGTGCCTGCTGCTCAAAGCCCTGTAGTTGACTTTACTGCATGGCAGGTAGACAGAGCCTAGGCACACTGCACTTTGGCCAGCCTTACCCCATTTTGGGTAAGGCTTCTACATGCTGGGTCCTCAGACTTTTTCCAAGGATTCAGCACCTAGCACCCACCCTGCCACACAGTAGGGGGAACAACTGGCAGGCCCCAGGCACATGATGTGCTGCACCGTGGGGTTAAGCTGCCTGGAGTGGGACAAGGCTGCTCAAGCTGCAGTATTTCCATCATGTGGCTACACCCAAAATGTTTGGCTTATTATGTATAAAAGAAAAAAGTGTTCCTAGATCTCTGAAGTGGATGGAAGTCTTGAAGAAGTACATGAAGGTTGATGATGTGGCAGGACAGTTCGCCAGAGCTCCTGGGGGTGCTGTCCAGTTTATGGGGAATCAGCTCTTGACCCCCTGAACATTCTGGGTACACACCACTCCACTGCCTCAGTGTCCAAACAGACCCTGGGTATTTTCAGATGTGATGAGATCACAGTGAACCACGGTCAATACCCACATGGGGCCACAGCACCCTGAACGTCTGTTAGGCGGCTGCCAGATGTTCACCACGGTCGATTCCCACATGGGGTCAATTTCAACCACGCTTCCGGGGATCCCCACCGGACAATCCCCGAAAGTGTGGTCAAAGAGATCCCCGGCGGGAACCAACAAAACGTCATGTCTGGTCCGTGACCACGGCCCGGAATCCCCGGCAGGATTCCGGGCCGTGGTCAAATCAGGCAGGCGCTGTGGCCACATTGGCCGTGGCGCCCGCCCATCTTCCCAGAGGGCGGGCAGCAGGGGAGCGTGGAGGGGCGCTCCCCTGCACGGCACCACCCCCTCCCCGATTCCCCGACGGGATCAGCTGGCACGTCTGTTGGAATCATTTGGGTGATTCCGGGATGGGGTGAATGCCACCCCGTCTCATCTGAAATCACCCCCTGCTCCTAATCCTTATGTAAGGCTTGCACATGCTCAGTAAGGCCCAGTTTAACTGAGCATGTCAATAGACTTAGTTTCTGAGGTCTGCTCAGGCTTCAAGTGATCATACTGGGAGAGCAATCCTCCCATCAAGTTGAATCCCCTGTACTCTGCCACAGACCCCTCAAGAAAAGAAGAAAGTGGGTTCTTGCCCATTTAGGGGGGAAATATTGCTTGTTGCTTAGTTGTGCTGTGAGAAAGGGGTGGAGACCCCTCAAAGTGTGCACATGGGCATATTTTACATTTAGAAAACCTTCCTAACTTTAACAACTGTTAGACAATGGAATAGGTTTCGTAATGAAGTTGTTGAATCTCCTTCATTGGATGATTTTTTAAACAGTAATCTGGACAAACATCAGTCTCTGATGCTCTAGGAATAAGGTGTCCTGCCTTTGAACAGAGAGTTTCACTATATGGCCCTGGAGGTCCCTTACTCTCCTACAACTCTATAAATCTGATTTGATATACTCATTGTACTGAAGTGTACCACCCCTTTAAGGGAAATTACAGCCTGGCTG
Source organism: Sphenodon punctatus (assembly GCA_003113815.1). Classification (NCBI taxonomy): domain Eukaryota; kingdom Metazoa; phylum Chordata; class Lepidosauria; order Sphenodontia; family Sphenodontidae; genus Sphenodon; species Sphenodon punctatus. Next base: position 1,058,488 of record QEPC01013253.1, read on the forward strand.
GTTTGTTGACCAGAAGGTTATAAATTGGAGACTAAAGCTACACAAGGAGCAGGGTATAGCAAATTTCAGGACATTTTGGAGCTAGTGACAGAAGAAAAGAGGACCTTAGAGAGCAAACATGTAGAGGTAACCTCTGCCACAGTGATAAGATATTGTACTTTGAGAAAACCAGGCCACAGGGAAAGGAGACATTTGACTTTAGGGGAAGATTCTAACCCCAGGGAAAAGAGACTTTTTTTGTTCTTGGAGTACCTCTAAATAGAGAAGATAGAAGGCTTAAGCAAACCCTTTTATAGAGTGGAGATATTTGTAAAGCCCTGGGAAAAGCTAGCTGGAAAAGTCACAGTTTTGACCAAATCTCCATAGGGACACAGGGCTTGGGTCTGTGTAGTGGGTGTGTTCATCCCCCCATCCCTTTCCACCTTGTACTGTTGCAGCATAAGGAATGCTAAGGTGACCCTTGGGTGCAGTTTGGAGGGTTTGATCTTTGAAGTACTTGTGGTCAATAGGGTCCCTGTAGGTCATAATCCTGAACCCCTTCTCTTCAAAAACAAAAACATAGGCTGTTACTCAGATATAAGTGAAATCTGAACATGCGCTGTGTCTGGAAGAAAAAGAAAAAAATTCTGACTTGGAACTTGAAGTAGAAATATTTTCAGTAGTTGGTGTTGTTCCACATACAAGCACAATGGGCTTCATTAAAATAGGGCTGCATCACATAGTAAACATTTTATTTGCAAATGTTTCTGAGTTTCTGAGGATCAGCTCCAAGTGTTTGGCCAGTCCTTGGTAACGCAGCTGAATACTCCATATTCGGTAAAATTAAACAGAGTCCTGAGTTCCCTTGCATAGAGGCTGGAAAAGCCCTGTATTTTGCTCATTTGAAGATTTACCAAGTATCAAGTACTGGACCAAGTACCATGCCAATTCCTTGGTTACTTGGTACTCATACACCCAAGTCAAATACCGGGATACTTGGGAAAACCCAAGTAATTTCAAATACCACGTTTCAGCACTAGTTAAAAGTTTTATATATCACCTTAGGAGAAAGGCTAATCAAGTAAAATTTCATCCCAAAAGACAGGACGCACTGAACAACCAAGAGAGCCATTTTCTTCATAAAAGCAGTTTGTATTGACAGTTGCATTTCAACATTTGCTGTTACAAATACTACACCATCTACTATGGAAAAACCTTTGTTACATATTTCAATGCTTGATGCAAATGTTGGAGATTTTCTCTTATTATAAAGACTTAAGCATGTTTGTTGTATGCATGGTTGCCAAGGTAGCATCACCATTCATTTTCATTAGTTTTGCATGCAGTCTTGTGGATTGTTCATTGAAAGCAGAGTACTTCTTGGACGTATAAGGAGAATAATGTTGGAGTGTCCTAGTAGGAGGTGTTCTACATGCACCTACAAAAAAAGGGTTTAAATCCGGTCTTAGCCATAAATACCCTAGGTAAGTCATTGGGTACTTTTCACATGGACACAGGGGTGCACAATTCCAGAGCAAGTCATCTGTCTGCTTGCAGCTGAGCCTTGATACATTTTAAACTGACTCAGTGGCTTCTGGGGCCCACAATCTGCCCATGCAACCCCCTCTCCCCTACACCATAGTGTTGTGGACGGGGCAACCCATGCCTGAGGACACGGTGCAGCAGCTGTCTGCCCAGCAGACTGATGACCACCCCGCCTCCCGCTACTGCCCTGGGGTGCTGGTGCTCTTGGATGTTCTGAAGCACTGCCGTTCGGGAAGCCCCACAGTTGAGACAGCCTGCCCAGCTTCTGCTCCACCAGCACATCATCTCACAGCCTCAATTCCCCATCTGTAAAATAGGAACCATACTGACGTCCCAGGGTTCTAAGAGTGAACTAGATACTGATCGTCAATCACTTTGATCCATGAAAGTACTTTGGATATAATAGTACTGGATGTTTTAGGTACATCCTGCTCAGTGGCATAACTTTCAGCTAAAGTTTGTAAGGGAGGCTGGATCCCTTGGCTAAGTGTGCAGTACTTGAACTAGGTGACAGGGGGAGACCCTGGTTCTAGTCTTGCCTTAGCCGGAAACTCACTGGGTGACTTTGGGCCAGCCACATTTTTCTCTCAGCCTAACCTACCTCACAGGATTGTTGTGAGGATTAAATAGTTGATAGTTCTGTGTAAAGCACTCCAAGTACCATGGCAGGGGGAGGGTGTGTGTGCTATATAACAATAAAGATTATTGTAATAACATATTATATAAGATCTACCCTCATGACCCTGAAACTATGGGAAAAGGAAATTCATGCAGGATGTATGCCCCACATCTCCCCATATAATTACTCCCATGATTTTGGTTAGTTGTGCTGTCAGAAATGTGATAGTGTTTAACAATATTTTGGGAAGAGATTATGAAACGATAGAACCGAAGGAAGTCAGGCTTGCAGCATTAGAGAAATTCAGTGTTAGCAGAAAACTGATTCTGTCTGAGTGAAAACTACAACTCTCATTGTGTAACCTGTATTTATCTGCAATAGTTCTTCTCTAGAGAGAGCACAGTCTTGCAGTTTGTGCTCATATTGATTACAGGTGAGGGAACATGAGAGAGGCTGGTCTTTTTTTTTCTTTTCCTCCCCCTCCCCCCATTACATTAAGGATGCTCTCAACTGGCTTCAAGACTTCTCTGTTTCCCATTTAAAGGCTTCAAAGGCATCAGTGATCATGATTACTTCTGCTCTCAATCGTTAGAACAGCTTTTGTTATTACTTTGCTATAGGGGCTTTACTCTGTGTGACTATTTCTTCCTTGTTAAAATAAACTTGTTTGGAACAAAAGCTCTTTGTATAGGATACATCTAGGGTTGGATTAATCATTATGTTGACCACACTGCAATGGACAGCCCCCAGGGAGCCGAGATGTTCTGAGTCATTGAGCATGTATGTGCTTATGCATCTGGGTGCTTATGCATAACTTCTCATTCTGGGTGCTGCTATGGGACTCAGGGGCTCACACTGCATGTGTCATGGATGTGCAGCTCAGTTGGAGAGCAGCATTACACTGTGCCGCAACATCCAGCCTAGTCCTTCTGTCCTTCTCCACTCTAATTCTGAGGTTGGTCGGCTTTTCCCCTCTACTTTCCTGCCAACCATGTGCTACTACTTTGGGTGTATCCACATGAGCAGGGAGGGCCTGATCCCAGATCTGGGTCCATGGAGGACACTAGCTGCAGAACACACTGCAGGGCCAGCATGAGGAGCTGGCTAGACGGTTGCAGGAAAGCCAACTGAAGAATTTTCTTGTTGGAGGGATTCCATGCAAAATCCACAATTCACACATGTGTGTCTTCCTCGGGGACATGCACATGGTGAAACGAGTTGCTGATGTTTCATTGCAAGTTGTCTCTGATGTAGTTCTGTTTTTATTTCATCCGCACCGCAAGTCCAGGGCATATATTGGGATTTTTTCTTGTGAAATTATTAGGACTGAAATGAATATTTGATATGAACACTGAATTCTATTGTATCCATTTAAACAAAGCAATACTTTCATTCTTGCTTTATTTTCTTTAAATATCCATTTTGTCTACTTTCTGTTCATTTATTCATTTGTTCTGTTTATTCAGCGTTTCAGTATTCAGTACTTTGTTCAGTTCATCAGCACTCCAAGTGACTGAAGTAGCAAATGCAGAAATACTAAATGGACCAAACAAAGAATGACAAAATAATACAATAAACTAAGTTGCAAATTTGGTGAGAGAAAAAAAATCAGATATTTGTTTGTGGATTTGTGAAAAGTCTTAGTTACTTCAGCCATAGAGTTAATGAGTCACTAGGCAAGATGTGAAGGGGACTCCACTGGATGAGTTGTGACTCCTAGCAACTACTGGGAGTTAGACGTTGTCACCTTGTTCAATAAAGTTCTGTCCATCTCTTAAATCTATCTAATGGCCTTGATCTTAAATCAATCTAAGAGTCTTGATTTATATTATCGTCTCTTGGTAGCAGCAGCAGTGTCACAGTAAATCCGATAGCCTGTAAAATTCTTTGACAAAAGTAAATCACTTGTATTTATACATGTTCAGATAAGCAGATAGCAGGAATACCTCTTTTTTCATTCTTGAGTTACTGAGCATCTCTAAGTGTATAGTTTGAAAAAGAGAGGGTGAGTCATAGCCCCATCATCAAAGCTGCTGTTTTCCATCATCAGAAATCAAGTGTGTATTCAGTATGGAATATGTTTACAGTTGACTATCTTAGCAGGGCATGAAACAGTCTTGCTATTTTGGGATTCTGAACATATATGAATAAATTATCCAATGTATAGTCTCTTATGCTGCCAGTAGTTTAAAACAATGCCATATGTAGTTGGGAAGGTAACTTTTCCTAATGTTCAATGAAGTATCCGGTCTGAGCTATGGACCACAAGCTGTGATAATTTGAACTGTGCTTATAGATAATTCCCAGACACATAGATTATTCCCAGACACAGGTACGTTGTAAGTATTTATAGTAGTATAGAGAGAGTTGTTAAAATGAATGGTGTCCACTTGATCTCAAGCAGAGATCTGCTTTTGGCCTTCAAGCAGCACATTAGCATTATAGGGCCCCACATTGCAGGGGACTCAACTCATAAGAGCATAAGAAGTGCCATATTGGGTCAGAACAATTGTCCATCAAGCCCAACATCCTGTTTCCGACAGTGGCCAATCTCTGTCTCTTGGGAGAAGTACCCGAAAGGTTACAATGGGCAATCCATTCCCTGTTGGTCCAGCTCCCAACAGTAGTGTGTTGTGTGGCTTTCTTAGCCTTACTCCCTCCATGGAAGCAGGTAGCAAGAACATGCAGAGCACCTCCTATGGTTCTGCAGAGTCTATAGTCCACTGCCCCATGCAAATCTCTGAAATGATAATGGTGTGAATTACCTCTTCTTCAGAGCTACCCACATGCTCCAGTATCCTGGTGGAATTTCTAGTAATATAGATACATTGAAATTCTGGTTCCAGGAAGCTAAGGGAGAAAGGGTGGGAGAAATGGAAAAGAGGGGAAATGAAGATAACAGTACTGCATGCACAAATGTCTTTGGTTTTCTCTGGATTTGAGGGTTAGCCTTTTTCAGTGAGTTAAGACACCATACTGACAACTGAAACATGTAATAGATTTATTAATTGTGGGTTTTATTTGTATTTTTAGGCCGCCTTCCCAATATCCAAATAATACCCACAACTAGAATGGATATTATTAGACTATACATTTTTTGGGGGGGTATACCACTTCAGCTATTTTGGTCATTTTGATTCCAGCATCTTCATCAAATGTGCATGTGCAATAGTGCAAATATTGCTGAAGTTGCATAACAGAAATGGCCCACAAACCGAGAAAACAAATCTGAAACAACTGAAACAGGTAGTGCTTCGAAATGGTTAGAGATTAAACCTGCTTTGTGGTTTTGGGGATTGGGTAGGGTAAATTTTACAGGTTTCTGCAGTTCTTTTAAATTTTTGATTCAGCTCCAACTCTTCCCTTAAAAAAAGAGTTGGAGATAAATAGATCGATAGATCGATAGATTGATTGATCGATCTGGGGGACTTTAATATCCACACTGACACTGATCTTGGAGGAGTGAGACATGAGTTCATAGCCTCCATGACAACCATAGGCCTGTCCCAAATCATCTTTGGCACCACACATGAGGAGGGACATAGACTGGATTTGGTTTTCTGCACCAGTCTTGAGGTGGGGGGGTCAGTTAGTAGGAGTTAAGGGGGTAGAGCCTTTGTCATGGTCTGACCATTACCTCCTTAAGGCGTGCATCCTGATGTATGTTAGCCCCCGGCAGGGTGCAGGACCTAATAGATCGGTCCGCCCCCAGAGACTTATGGAACTGGATCGGTTCTGGAATGCTCTGGGGGAGTTTCTCCTGGACCTTGACACCCGCTCTGTCGATGATCTCGTAGCCTTCTGGAACACCTTGTTGGCTGAGACCATTGACAGAGTGGCTCCCAGGCATCCACTGCCCTCTCGAGTCTCCCGCAGGTCTCCTTCGTTTACTGAGGGCCTGCGGTGTTTGAAGCGGGAGAGCAGACAGTTAGAGCGCCGGTGGTGCCGGACTCGTGACCAGTATGATTGATCGCAGCATAAGAGCAGTTTAAAGGCTTATGCTGTGGCGGTGCAGGCAGCAAAGAAGAAGTTCTTTGCTGCCCTTATTGCATCTGCAAAGTCATGTCCAGCGGAGCTTTTCCGGGTGGTGAAAGACTTGGTCAGTCCTGCATGCCTCCACCTGGACCTGGAGCAATCCAGTGACCACTGTGACCGGTTTATAGAGTACTTTGTAGATAAGATCACTCGCAACTGCCACGATTTTTGTATCACAGTTATTGCAGAGGATCATCTTGGGGCTATGAATGCCCGGTCCTGTCCTGTTTTGTGGGATTGGTTTCAGATGGTGTCGCCTGCCGATGTGGAGTCCTTGTCGGGATTTGTTCTTGCCACTAGTTGTGAGCAAGATCCATGCACATCCTGAATGGTGAAAGCTAGCCAGGAGACGTTACAGCCGTTTCTGGCTGGGGTGGTTAGTGCCTCCCTTCGGGAGGGCAGGGTGCCTGATTGCCTAAAGGAGGCTATGGTTAGACCCCTGCTCAAGAAACCATCTCTGGATGCTGATGCTCATGCCAGTTATCGGCTGGTCCCTAACCTTCCCTTGAACGGGCTGTGGCACATCAGCTCCAGGAACATCTGGACCGCAACGGTTTCCTTGATCCCTCCCAGTCTGGGTTTTGGCCTGGCTACGGTACGGATATGTCATTTGTGGCCTTGGTTGATGATGTCCATCTGGCATTGGACCAGGATTGTCAGACCTTACTGGTCCTGCTACACCTTTCGGCTGCGTTCGACACAGTTGATCATGAGGTGTTGGTGACTCGCCTGCGGGACCATGCTGGAACTGGCGGAATGGTCTTGGACTGGTTTCATTCGTTCCTGGTCAGGAGAACTCACTGGGGTCTTGGGGGACTGTACGTCTTCCCCCGGGACCTCACGTGTGGAGTCCCCTCTTGTTTAACATCTATATGCAGCCGTTAGGGGAGATCGTGAGGGGGTTTCAGGGCATGCAGTGTCATCAGTATGCTGATGACACTCAGATCTGCAATTGAATCCTGACAAGATGGAGGTGATGTTGGTGGGCGAGGGCTTTGGGGACCTGGGGGTGGTTGAATCTCCTCTTGTTGAGGGGGTTCGCCTTCCCATGGTCTCTCAAGTGTGGAGTCTGGGTGTGCTCCTCGATTTGTGGCTCAGCCTGTAATCTGAGGTTGTGGGTGTGGCGGGGAGTATGTTTCATCAGTTACATCTTGTCTGGCGGCTTCGGACATATCTCTCAGACTCCGACCTCGCCACTGTCATCCATGCCTTCATCACCTTGAGGCTGGATTACTGCAACGCGCTGTACGTGGGGCTGCCCGAGAAGCTGGTCCAGAGGCTGCAGCTGGTGCAGAATGCTGTGGCCTGTCTCCTTACGGGGGCAGGTCACAGGGAGCACATGATACCTTTGCTCCGGGCTCTGCACTGGCTGCCTATAAAGTACCGGGCCAGGTTCAAGGTGCTGGTTTTAACCTTTAAAGCCCTTCACGTCCTGGGCCCTGTTTATATGCAGGACCGCCTCACTCCCCATGTGACCGTGAGACCCTTGAGATCATCCATGGGAGCCGTTTTTGAGGTTCCCCGGGCAAGGCGGGTGGCCACCGATGTTAGATCTTTTTCGGTGGCCACCCCTGTGCTGTGGAATTTGCTCCAGAAGGAGGCTCATTTGGCTCTAACTCTCCTGCTTTTTCGGCATATGTGTAAGACCTGGCTGTTCCGTCAGGCTTTTGGCAAGGGGTAGGGGTGGTGTGGGGTGTGGGTTTTCCCCACATATTGTATTTTTAAATTGTTTAAAATAAATTGTGTTGTTTTAGTGAATGCTGTTTGCCACCCCAGGCTGCCCTGAGGACAGATGGGGCGGGATATAAATTTTAAATAAATAAAAAATAATAATAAAAATAGACAGACAGACAGACAGATAGATCTATCTAATGCTATACTTTTTACAAGGTGTTGGTAAGGTTCCAAATCACCCAACTTTGTGGTTCAAAATATTACTAATGACTAGTATTGGTGTTATCCTCTGCTTTGTGATATACAGAAAAAAGGAAGGACCAGCTGTGGGGCGTGGCATGAGTGGGATTTGGTGTGAGGGGTGTACATAGTGTGATGGGGATTAGACATGAAGGGCTTGTCTCCTGGAATGTGCCAAGGATGGGGAGCTAATGCTACACTTTCATCCCCAAATTTACAATAGAAAAAGAAAAAAAAGAAAAAAAAACCTAAGCACTGTAAAGAATCCAAACTGCTTAAATTTTATTTAGTTATTTCCAGAAATGGAACAAACATAACTCTTTGCATTTGTGAAGATGATTTTCATATTTAGTCCCACAAACAATTATCAAAAAGTTTATGGCATTTGCAACTTTGTTTACTCAGCTAATTTGATTTTGGTAGAGCTGAAAGGGTTATTTATTTTTTATTCAAATTTATACCCTATTAAGGCTCAGGATGGCTTACAACATATAAAACATCTTTTAAAAATCCCGTTAAAAGCTGCAAAACAAGCTCCCTGGATCCCTCCCCTGCAAAAAAAATCCCACCCAACCCTATTCCTGCTGCCAAGCACCTGGCCAACCAGAAAGGTCTCACATCACTTCCAGAAGATTAGCAGGATCATGTTCAACATGCATATGCAGCCTTTGGGTGAGATCATGAGAGGTTTGGTGTCATCAGTATGGTGATGACACCGATTCAGCTTTACCTCTCATTTTCATCTGACCCAGGCCCTGCAGTCTTGGTGTTTGCCTAGTGTTTGACTGCAGTGGGAGATTGGATGTCGAGGTAGCAGCTTTGGCAAGGAGCGTATTTTTTAAATTACATCTGGTTTGTTGTCTTCGACCTTATATCTCGGGTTCCGAACTTGCCACCGTCATCCATGCATTCATCACCTCAAGATTGGACTACTGCAATGCACTCTACATGGGGCTACCCCTGGTAATGACCTGGAGACTGCAGCTGGTGCAGAATGTGGTTGCCCACCTCCTAGTGGGGGTGTGCCACTGGGAGCACATAACACCAGTGCTCCATTCTCTGCAGTGGCTGCCTATAGGCTTCCGGGCACAATTCAAGGTGTTGGTTATTACCTTCAATGACCTATACGGCCTGGGCCCCGCTTACCTATGGGACTGCTGGCATGGTCCCTTGTGACACATCCCTTGTGTCCTGGTTTGACCCCTGAAGTCAATCAGGAGCGCCCTCTTGGAGGTTCCCCGGGTATCCCGGATGGTGATGTCGGAGAGGGCATTCTTGGTGACCGCGCCAAGGCTGTGGAACTCTCTCCCGGCAGAGATTTGCCTCTCTCCAGATCTTCTCTCATTTCGCAAACAATGCAGAATCTGACTGTTTCACCATGCATTTGGTGAGGGGGTTGGGTGGGTAGTTAGTTGAGAGGGTATTTTATTTAGACCTTATAGGTTAGATATTTTTATATTTTATATGTTGTTTTACATTTTTGTACTTATGTTTTTACCATTTATTGTACACCGCCCAGAGCTGCCATTGGGCAGGTGGGGGCAGGTTATAAATCTTGAAAATAAATAAATAAATAATTCTCCAAGGGGAGAGAGTTCCATATTTGTTGGGCAGCCACAGAGCGAGAATACCTCTGTGTGCTCTTGTTGTAGAAATGTGGCAGGCAGATGGTACCTTCAAGAGGTTGACCTCAGGGGCTGCGATAAGACATGAAGGATAAGGTGGTCTTTCAGATATTTGGGGCCCAAGCCATTTTTCAATTTATAGGTTAAAACCAGAACCTTGAATTTTGCTTGGGAACTATTAGGTATCCAGTGCAGAATCTGGAGTACTTGTGCAATGTGCTCCCACCAACCTGCCACCAGCAGAAGATAGGAGCCACGTTCTACACCAGTTGCAGCTTCCCGACAGCCATCAAGGGCAGCCCCATGTACAGAACATTGCAGTAGTCTAGCCTTGATAACTATCAGATTATTTGTAACTAAATTGATACCGAGAAGTTACCCATAGACCTGAAACAACAAATCATGGGAAATGCTGTTTCTATTGGAAACTTACAAGCTTTTTCCACAGTTTTCAACATTTGTCATTATTTTCCACAGAACTACACCTACTACGGGGCCGATCCAAAGCCCTGTGGGTGTCTTACACAAACCCAGGGTCTGCCGAGATGCATATGTGCAGGGAAGTACTAAAACCACCATAAAAGTACAGTAACAATTTCATAAAAGTCCCCAAAATTATGAAAATGACAGAAAGTTATGAAATTGATGGGAAATGGCAAAAATAATATGTTTCAGTATCAACAATGACAGAAGTGTAGAATCATCAGAGACTAAGTACCAATGAACACTTGCAAGCGCTCATGAAAGGTCGGTATTTCCCAGTGGAACTGGAACACTTGCTTTCATAGCAGCCATAGTTATCCAGAAGTAATAATTAAGTGATTAATTAGCGGTGGTACCACATTGTCATATTACCACTTTGCACCATTTACCATGTTCTCAGCATTCCATTTTCCCATGAACTTACTGGCCATGCTTCCTTTCATGCTTTCACCCCAGACACTTTTTCAGTGTTAACATACTCCACACTGATACCTGGTTCAGAAGTAAAAAGGAAATTATGGAAAGCAGACAAATGTTTATTCAGTTATGTGGTGGTACTAAATGATACTTCAGTTAAACTAAATTATATTTCAGTTAATCGGTTTCCTGCTGTGGAATACAATTACCAATTGCTTAACCAATTTGCTATTTGTATGTTCAGTTATTTACTGAGGTTATGGGATTAATTATACATTTCATCTCTAGTTTTTGATATTTCAGTTACTTTAGTATTTTGGTCATCAGTACATGCTCATTTTGGGTGAAAACAGACACGACGCTAACCACCCTTTAACCACCCTTGGTGGTTATTTATGCATGTTGCAGGGCTGTATTGGTGCCCTATGCAGCCCTGAAACATGCAAAAATGACGACCAAGGGTGATTAAAGGGTGGTTAACGTCATGTCTGTTTTCACCCTTCATTGGTACTATCTCGGGATAAATAGCGTCACTGAAATGAATGATATACCTAATACTAAAGTAACCAAAATACTGAACACAAAGAAACTGAAATGAATATTTAAATACACAACGTAGCAAGAAGTGAATAGCACTTCATATTCACTTTCTTGACATGCATATAAATTCATCAAATTCAATATCCACACCAAATATTTGTTTCAGACATAGTCATCTCTAGAAATTGATCTGCCACATGTTTTTCAACACTCCAGTGCACAGTCAACAAAAGTGTTTAAAGTTCAGTTCTCTTAACAAGTGTAGGGAGATGAAGTATAAGGATTGCATACCACCTAAAATACCATTTCCACTCTAATAATTGAACCAAATTTTAGTTTTTGTATTTATATTCCGCCCTTCCAAGAAGGCTTCACAAGTGTGGGGAGAAGGCTTGCATACCACCTAAATACCAATCTAAAGATTATAACCTAGAATTAGTCTTTTAAATTATAGAGGTGCAGGAGTGGCTCTATAGTTAAGGCGGGTGGGAGTAGCAATGCAATGGCTTCCACTGACTTGCATTGTGTGTTTTCAGCAATTTACTTCTGGGTGGCGACTGGAATTAGTGCAGGGGGGTGCTCCATGTCGGATGTGTGGATGAAGGTGTTATATCCACAGAAAAATCAATTGATGGTTGGGCTAGGGTCTGGGGTACATTGCTGGTCTGCAAATCAGGGATTGGGGAGTGGGGGTTAACCTGCCATTTTACAGAATGGAAGGAAAGTTGAGTGCTTTATGATGTCAGCTGGTGGCTGGAAACAAGTGAGGGGGAAAGCCGTGCTGGTAGAGGATGAGGGAGGTGAAAGGAGAGCTACAGCAACCCTCCCCAGCAATGGTGGGAGGATAGTGAGCTAAAAGGTTTTTTTTAAATGATCCCCCATGGCAGAGGCTTGGGCATGGGGTGGGGAGAAGGAACTTATGCCAACCACTCCCCTGCCTGCCTGTTTGCATTGGAGCCATGTTCCCTGACCTCGCCAGATGCCTGAGGGTGCCACTACCATCCCTCAGCTAGCTGACTGCCCACCAGGCTGCTCCCACTGCCCATCGGCACACTTAGTAACTCCCTGTTGCTCCGCTTTGTGCTCTCCGCTTGCCTGCCTGATGCTGAAGTCATCACCGCTGAAGTTTTCAAAGGCCCTGTGTCATCAGGCTGCACTGCAGCTGTGCACATGCTGGGGCCGGCACCATGTTTTCTGTGGAGCAAGCTGGGAAATGTAGTCTCAGCATGCCCCCTGAAAACATGATGCCAGTGCCAGCATGTGGACAGCCCAGTGGCGCAGGGCCTTTGAAAGCTGTGGCGGTGGCTTCAGCAGCAGGCAGGCAAGCAGACAGCACAGAATGGTGTGTGTGTGTGTGCTGGGGAGGAGGGCCCCCCCTTCCCCACCACAAAAGAGTTCCCTCTGCCCAAACCCCAAACCCCCCTCAGCGAACCCCTTACCCCACCTGAGCCTCGCTTAGCAAAGCCCTCCTCCACCCAAGTCCCCAGCCCCCCTCAGCTAACTTCTTCCCTGTCTGAGCCCTACAGAAAACCCCTCCTCCCCCGAACAGCCCTTAGCAAACTCCTCCTCCTCCCTGAACCACCAACCCCCCTCATCAAACCCCAGCCCCCCCATCCGACCCCACCACCAAAACACCTACTCCATTCCAAGGCCCCAGCCCCCCTGCCACCAAACCCATCCCCATGACTGATACCCTGCTCAGTCCCCACCCCCACACCAGCAACACCCCCCAGTCTCCCAACAGGGGGACCCCCCCAAGAGCTCCCTCCACCCAAACCCCCTCAGAGAACCCCTCACCTTGTCGGAGCCTCCCTTAGGAAACCCCTCCTCCCCCCAAGCCCTCCTTAGTAAACCTCCCCCCCTCCCATCTGAGAGTGGAAATCTCTTTTTTTCTCCTCGAGAGAGGGTGGCTGAAAAGAGTGGACAGGATGAATTGATACCAGTTCCTTTCCAGCTCCTGCTGCATTTGTCCTAGATGATGCTAAAGAGATTCTGTAGTGAAAGGTCTGGAGGGTCCTTGCAAATAAACATGATCATTTTGTGGTCAAGGAGGAAAAGCATTCCCTGCGCTGAGCGAGCCTGGCCAGACTGGAGTGGGTAGGGGAAGGCTTTTAAGATGTCCTAGAAGCCCATCTCCCCAACTTTTTCGCATAGTAAGACTTTTACAGAAAAATGTGCAGTTTTATATGTTGTGCCTTTAAAAACAAACTATGATCTAGTGTCATCAGACACTGAGAAAGGAAGTGCTATAAAGATAATTGGGAAACTGTAGAAAATACAGACATTATGATTATTATCCATCTGGTAAAATGGCCCTTATTTAATCTGATATAGGACAAGGGGTTAAGGGCATTTTAAGTTGTTGAGGATGCATGATACTGATACCATGATATTAATATTATCAGAGACGTGGTGTCATTTTAAGGAGATGAATGCCCACGCACTGGATTGTCAGGTTGTTTATCCACTCCTTTACTCTGTAGCCAAGAATACATTTTGCCGTCTCCACATTATTATCTACAAAGTCAGAAGAGACTTTTTTGTGGCTAGTATATTCTCAGTTAGTTCACAGAAGAGATGACTTCAACAATCTGACTAGCATTTGGTCTTAGCCAAATGGCTCTTCTTTTTAAAGAGAGGCAAAAATAAGACAGAGGACACACTCTATGGTCAAAAAAGAGAGGGATGGATGGAAGGGAATGGATGGAATGGAAGGAAAAGCACTCAGTACTCCACTGACTCCCTCACTCAAGGGGTTCATACATATCTGTAGTTCACTCTGACAATAAGACATTTAAAAGTGAAATATGAAGGAGGCCTCTGTGGAGAATCCTTTTATCTATATTGCACACTGACCTATTAGTTCAGCTTTGCTTGTTTCACAACTTGAACTCTGCTTTTTCAGCAGACTGCGCATAGCTTTTTCGCTTACATCCCAGCCTGTTGAACCAGGGAGGGAGGATGGACAGACGCTCACCATGTTACAATCAATATGTTACAATCAATCTAGTTCATCCTCACAACAACCCTGTGAGGCTGGTCATCACTATTCCTATTTTTCAGATGGAGCACCAGATTACACCCCCTCAGGCTGAGAGAGAGGGATTTACACAGGCCACTCAGTGAGTTCCAATTTCTCTCTCTTCAAAACAAAATCTATTCAGGATAAGTTGTCCCAGAACTTCCCAGTTGTCGGCGCACCCCCCAAAGAGACGCAGAGACATATTATTGGTTTAAACAGCATGGCCGCACTCTTTATTCAATCGGTAATCAACCGTAAGGCCGGTGGGGCTTTGCATAGCAAACATGAGTCCAGCATGCTAGCGAACCATCCTTATTAACTATAACTGAGTACTGCTCGGAAGCGCCTTCCATTAGCAGTACTTTAAAC
>QEPC01013253.1:1073135-1122123 GCA_003113815.1 Sphenodon punctatus
TTTGGGGGAGGGGGGGCTGGGGTCACCCATACCCACTCCCCATCCAGCCTCCTCCTCTGTGGCCCATGGGGTATTGGGAGGTCATAGGGGTATTGGCCCCTTTCTTCTCCTTGTATCTCCCTCTGTGGGGGGGCTGGTGTTATGTTCCCTCTTTCACCCCCGCCCTGCCCCACTCCCCCTGTGTGCCTGTCAGAGTGCATGAGTTCTACCTCCATTGTCTCACCTTGGTTTGCTAGCTGTGTAGCTTCCCTGGACTCACCGGCTCCAGTTCTCCCCCATCCCAATTCTTTCTCTAGCTCCTGTACCCTTCTCCATAACTCCTCATATGTGGGCTGACCCTCCTCGTTGGAGCCTACAATCTGCCTCCTGGTAGCTGGTGGCGATTCATCCTGCTGGCACAAAGGAGAAACCCCTTCCCTTGGCTCGCCCCTAGGGCGGCTTGTGCTAGCACCCCCTGCCAGGGGACCTTGATTGTGTTGCGCCTCCACTAGCATTTGGTGGTGCGCCAGACCTGGGATGCCTTCTGGGTCTCTCATGCTGGCATCGCCATCATTCCTCCCTTGAACCCCACTTGAGCCTGCCCCATATATTGCCTCGAGGACCGGACCCAGATTTCTTCCCCGCCCTTCCCCCTCCGAGGCATCTGTTCTGGGACCCTCCCCCTGCCTTTGCCCTGAGGGGTGTGGGTTGGGCGGTTCCCTTCTCCAGTTTTGCTGTTCCCGAGGCATGGCAGGGGTCCCCAGGCCTGGTTCCATGGCCTCCCCTTCCTCCCTGTAGCGCTTGGGGGGGATGATATTCCTCTCCCCCCTTCTGAGGCTTTGCTCCTCTATGGGCCTTAACTGGGAAGCCTCCATGCTGTGTGGGGAGGCCACTTCTGTGCTCCTTCCCTGATCCCCCTCATTATGTTCGGTGGCCTCATTACCTTCTCCCCTCTGCCCCCTATCCCTTAGTTGGGCCTCGCATTGCAAGAGCCTCTCGAAGATTTCTCCAGGGGTGGGGCACTCTGCTGAGCCATCAGTCCCTTGCTCCCTTCTGTTTCCCCCGCTGGTGGGGTGGCCGCCCCTCCCAGTGCCTTCCTTTCTGCTCCCATCCCCTTTCTTCTTACTCTTTCCCATTGTCTTCTTGTCTCCACGCAGCAGCCGTCCTGTTTGCTGCTGCTTCCGTTGCCTCCCAGACCGCAATGCCGCTCTCACGTGGCTCAGAGGATCCTCCCTTCTAAAGGGGAGGAGCCCCACACCCCGCACTGCGCATTGCGCTTGTGCATCAGGCCAGTTGCCGAAGCAAACCCCAATCAGAGAGAGCCCTTCTAACAGGGCTCTCTCAAACGACCATGCTGCCAGACAAACCACGCTCTTTGAAGAAAAAGGGGGGGGGCTCGACAAAATGCCCATCGCCGCCATTTTGTTGGCGACGGGGGCTTCTTGGGGAAGAAGCTGAATGAAAAAAATACACTTTTCAGTCCATCATTTTGGCCCAGGTATTGCCAGGCTACAACAATAGGATCAACTGCAGGACATCCAGATTTAAAAACAGGTGTCTTTACAACTTGAGCTATAAAGTCAAGACTCTGTAAGTGGGGAATTAGATACTCTCATATTTTGTGCATTGTCCTGCACACACCAGGACTTGTACCCTATCTGTCTGCCTAGATGCTGTTTTGTTTATTGTCATGCAACTATACATACATAAGTGTTTACAGGATTGGGAAGGGATAAATCCAGTTGTCATTCTCAGATCGCATTAAATTGTGATGAAAGAATACAACAGAGCAACATCTTTGGGGATGGGGGGAACTACACACACACACACACACACACCTCCAAACACTACACACACAGAGGCAAACCACTACACACACACCTCCCAGCACTACACACACAGAAAAAGACACCTCACACATACACCGCTACCTACAAGACCACCCCGTTCCTTCAATACACCCCATCC
Organism: Sphenodon punctatus; assembly: GCA_003113815.1. Classification (NCBI taxonomy): domain Eukaryota; kingdom Metazoa; phylum Chordata; class Lepidosauria; order Sphenodontia; family Sphenodontidae; genus Sphenodon; species Sphenodon punctatus. The sequence continues at coordinate 1,075,083 of QEPC01013253.1, forward strand.
TTAACCCAGTAGGATTACACAAACACACACCCACCTGCACCTACTGAACCTCCTCTGTTTTACCAGAAGTCTCTGTGGGTGGAGGCGGGTGTGCGATGGGTGAAGGTGGGTGTGTGCTGGGACTGATCATGCACAACACCCACAGCCCGTGGTGTTTACATGAGTGCACACCTGGTGCACACCCATCCCCCCCCACCGCTGGCTGTGTACATGGACTCCCCCACCCACCCAAACACCGACTGACCGGGGGGGAGGGGAGCATCTGTGTAAAAACGGACATAGAAATGTGTTTGTTTGCTTGCTGCATTAGTTAAACGAGTATAGGTGAAGAATTGAGGCATAGGGAGATTAAGGTCTTAAGGCCTTAATAATCACACAGGGTATGGCAGATGAGAGGATTTTACTCAATTGACAAAGTCTTTCTTTGGTAAATTAACCCCCTGCCATATATATTATAAATAATATATTACCCCTCTCAAATATTATTCTCTCTTCATAGGAGTATGTACACACACACACACACACACACACACACACATTGGAGCTATGGAGACATTTATTTTCAGTCAAAGGAAAGGGAAAGAGAGGAAGAATGAATTGCTAACCTTTAAAAGGTTATACATCCTTTTAAATACCAATTTTGCTGCCAGTTGTCCTTTGAATGAACATGCCTCACCATCATTGTTATGCTCCATACTCCATAAATCCTTGTTAGCTTCTCAAGCCTTTTCTGACACTATATGTTTTGATACTCAGCTGCTTACGTGTTTCAACACAAGCTACAAGCCAAAGAATAAAAAGATATCTTGATTTATTAGACTACAAACTGTACAACCTGATCCTCAAAGCACTCTGTGGTTCATGACCTATTCATTTTGTTTTGAGACTGGAGCTGCGTATGTCCTCCTGTTCTTAAATATGCATATATTTTATCGTAGCAAGCAGATATTAACTAATTCTATATACACAGGGTCTCCCTGAATTTGCAATTGGTTAAATTTCTGTCGGTTTTCCATTGCTGTAATAATTCTCTGAGTGCCTTTCTTAAAAAACCCACTCTGGAGTAGTTCAACTCTGAAGCAAGTAGTTTGAGGATTGAGGCCTACATGGCATGTTTCCCCTGAAAATTGTTCAGTGCTTACACTGATTGTCCAGTGTGGGTTCTTATTGGATTGCAATTTCCAGTAAACATCATTCATGGGACCATTTTGATGAAAAGATTTTTTAAAAAGGGGGTGGGGATATTTAACCTACACGAAAAGAAGATGGATAAAAGGTCACTACAAGCCGACTGATACTCTGTTGTTTTTCTAACCACTGAAAACAGGACTAGATAAAGTAAAGGAGAGAATATTTAGGTTAAACATTAGAAGAATTTTCTAATTGCCAGTACAATTAGGCAATAATTTGCCACAGGAGGTTGTGGGGGTCTCATTACTGGAGGCCTTCAGAAATAGACTAGACAGGCATTGCTCCTGTATAGTGTACTTACTGTGGATCTCACTTAATGGCAGGGGGCTTGAGCTGGATAACCTTTGGTTTCTTCCAGGCCAGCCCTGTAATTCCATGATTATGGAGAGAAATGTGGTAATGGTTTTCATCATGTTTAAGACTGCCCAAAACAGGATGATGAACAATTGTTCTTCCCTCAGTGGCAATGGAGAACAAAAGACAATGAACTTACATTGCAAAAAGGGTAGATTCAGGTTAAATATTAGGAGGGAAATCTTCCTACTGATAAGATCCATTGGGTAAGGGAACAAGTTTTCTAGGAAAGTGGTGGAATCTCCTTCATGAGAGGCTTCTAAAAAGACACTGGATAATAAGCATTTGTCTGGAATTGTAGTAGTAATTTATTGAGGCACTGGCTTTCACCCTGGCCTAAGACAAATATATAACAAATACAGCAAGTAAAAAGCAATGCATATAAAACCATAAAAAACCATAAAAACAAGTGGTCTTGCTCTTCTCCAGAGCAATGGTATGACCAAGCCAAACCCCTGAACATAATATACATACTGGTACATAAGGAACTAAATCTTGTTCCTTCCTATTGCAATGGCATAACCATACCATTCTGCTAAGTATAGTTTAAACATACTTAAGAACTTACATACATAATTTATTATATGACAAAAGGCCATCACCACACAGCACAAATAGAAATTACAACTAAAAATGAACCTCCCCAATCGACTAACAGCCTTTCATATATCCCTTTAGATTAAAAAAAAATCACCTTCTTTTCTTAAAAGCCACTAACAAAAATGTAGTTACCAAATTGGTGACGTACGAGTACTTATCAGACAAAAGAACCCTGTAAATAAAAATTGGGATCTCTGCCTGGAAAGTTATTTACAACAGGCCTCAACAAATTAGACCGACAGTCAGAATATAAGACACAATACAGTAAGATATGCATGACAGATTCAACCATTCCCTCACATTTGGGGCAATAGCAAATTTCAAAGGGTATCCCCTGGAACCGTCCCTCTAGAACTGTGGAGAGAAAAGAACTGAATCTCATCCAAGCAAATAATTTCTGTGGATAGATATTCAGATTGTAACTCAAATAGGGTGTTGGCAAAGGTGATGAATTTTCAATTAAGGCATAATGAAGGGAAGACCTAGAGCCATTAATAATAGCCATGTCAGCTTGGAAAGCTGTTTCCAGAACCTGCTGCTTGACAGCTTTTTTTGCTTGTAAGTAACCTATAGATAGCAGCCAAGCAGAAGAAAAACCCATTGATTGTACTTTGGCAAGTACTAAATAAAACCACCCACTAGGCCATTTGTCCTGTAAAACTAGCATCGTAATAGGAGAGGCCAAAGAAAACAAGAGCCGGAGCCAAAATAAGATTATCAAGCACCAGGCTCTAGCTGAGACTACAACACATCCCAGTTCCACACAAATAACCACATTGGGCACACACAGGGGTACAGACAGCAACCCTCTCAAGAACTTAGATTGTACAGTTTCCAGTTCATCAAACTTCCCCAGCACCAAAATCTGTACACCAAACAACAGCTGATAAACACTTAGCTCTGAAGATCGTAATTGCCAGAACAATCATATTCCCTCCTTTAGTCCAAAGTAAGTGGCCTAAGGCCAAGGCAGACATATTTGCCTGCTCAATTGCCACCTGAGTATGAACTGGCCAGGAGCAAGTGAATTGAAATGTTACGCCCAAATAGCAAAGTCATTTTTTCAATCAAGCTCCCGTCGATAAACCATCTATAAACCATATGTTTTTTTAGAGAATACCACTACTTTAGTTTTGCCATAATTGACAGTAAGCAGATTTTAATGGCAATACGTAGCAAATGAATCCAGCTGTCTCCTTAAGCCCACGTGAGTTGTAGAAAGCAGAACTGCATCATCTGCATAGATAAGTCAACTCACAGCGATGTTACCAATGCATGGGGCATGAAAGGCAAAAAACCTTAGATCAAGTCATTTCTGTAAAGATTAAATTAAAATGGTGCTAAGATACAACCCTGCCTGACCCCAATGAACATGTAAATTGGTTCAGAAAGATGCCATCTCACATTCACCCGTACTCTCATGGAGATTTCCCTACGTAATTCTTGCAGCAAGAATAACAGCCGACGATCCATCGAGGTGCAAGACAATTTGTGTCACAGACGATCATGAGGAATTGTATCAAAGACCGCCTTCAAATCAATGAAGGGTGCATACAAGAACCTTGCATAGCAATATAATTCCCAACCCAGTTAGCTAGCACAAAGCAGTGGTCCATAGTCAAACACCCTGCCCTAAATCCTATCTGCTTGTTGTGTAGAATATTCTCTTTCAACATCCAATCTCCTAGTTTCAAGCCAAATGTTTTGCATAGAGCTTACTGATGACACTAAGAAGGCTGGTTGGTCTATAGTTTCCAGGAACCGACCTATCAAAGATATGAACCGCGATAGCTGAGCCCCAGTCAGGTGGGAACATTCCTGACTCCTCTAGTCGTGTGAACAAAGAGGCTAAGACTGGAGTCCACCATTTTCCACAGGTTTTAAGCAGCTCAGGTGGTACAAAATCCCCTCCCGGGGCCTTATTAATTTTCAAACTTTTAATGAGATCATCAATTTCTGGAGTAGAAACAGCAGGCCAACTAGGCAATGTCTTTGCAGGGCTGACGAGGATAGTAACGGCACTACTACGGGCATATAGCTCTCTAAAATGGCTTTCCCATTGAAATTTAGATGCCTGAGTCATAAAAATGGGAAAATTCATTTGATTTAACCCGTTTATTATACCCCAGAACCTAGAAGTCTCTCCCTCCTGCACTGCATCTGCTAGGAGTCTCCGTTACGCTCTATAATACACCATATTTTTACCTTTCAGAAAGTTCTTATAGGTATTCCAAACTTGGTAAAAAGAAGGGGGCAGTTATTTTACATTGCATAATCTGTAATATTTGAATAACCTCCATAGTTCAGCTCTCCTTGGCCAACAATCACCATCAAACCATTCATTCTTATGCGTCCTGAGCCTCATTCCCCTTTCCCCACTTACTTTAGACAGCACAGGCTCCAACTTGGCAATGATCTCATCATATCCAAGTACAGCTTCCTTCAAAGAACATGCCTTGATGACTTTCAGGCTTATTTGACTTCCCTGCACAGAGTAGAATAAACTTAATATCTCCTCCTTGACTTCCTCTGACCATTTGAACTGAAGGGCAAGCCTCAACAAATTAGACCGACAGTTTTAATTATTAGTTTTAGCATATTTAGCAAGTTGCTCCTCAAATTCCTTTTTGGCCTGCCTTATTAACTTTTTACATCTACTTTGGCAACTCTTATGCTTTTCCCTATTTACCTCATTGGGACTCTCTTTTCATTTTTTAAAGGATGCCTTTTTGGCTCCAATAGCCTCCTTCACCTCACCATTTAGCCACATAGGCAGACGTTTGGTCCTCTTCCTATCCTTTTTTAATTTGTGGAATATATTTAATCTGAACTTTCAAGAGGGTGTTTTAAATAGTCTCCACACTGCCTGTAGACATTTAATTCTTGCAACTGCTCCTTTAAGTTTCCCTCTTTTCTAAAGTTATATATTACTGCAGTGGTTTTATTTGGCATTTCCCCTCCTTTGAGTATGTCAGATTTGATTATATTATGATCACTATTGTCCAGCGGCTCCATTACCATTATCCTTTGCACTAAATCCTGCCCTCCATTTAGGAGGCAGATTCAGAGTGTTTCCTTCTCTTGTTGGCTCCAGGATGAGCTGCTCCAGGAAGTACTCATTTATGAAATCTAGAAATTTTATCTTTGCATCCCATCCTGAGGAGACATTCACCCAATCAATATGAGGGTAATTGAAATCTCCCATTATTTCTGCGTGTCTGACTTTAGTAGCCTTTCTAATCTCCTTTAGCATTTCACAGTCAGTCTCACTGTCCTGGTCAGGAGGACGATAGTATAGGCCGACCACTATACACTTCCCCGCTATACATGGAATTTCTATCCGCAGAGATTCCAGAGTACGGTTTGCTTCCTTTACAATATTAATCCTGCTTGACTCAATGTTGTCTCTTACATATAGCACCACCCCAGCTCGATATACTCTCATTTTGATATATTTTATATCCTGGTAATACCGTGTTATATTGGTTTTCCTCATTCCGCCAGGTCTCTGAGATTCCTATTATGTCTATATCCTCATTTAGCGCAATACATTCTAATTCTCCTATCTTACTTTTTAGACTTCTAGTATTAAATATATACATATTTAATGTATATATGCAACCCTTGGGGGAGGTCGTGAGAGGGTTCGGGGTGCGATATCACCAATATGCTGATGATATGCAGCTGTACCTCTCTTTTTCAGCTGACCCAGACCCTGCTGTCTCGTTGCTATACCAGTGTTTGGAGGCCGTGGCGGAATGGATGTGGCAGAGCAGACTGAAGCTCACCCCGATAAGACGGAGGTGATGTTAATGGGGAGAGCGAGGGAGGTAGCGCCCCCCCCGATTGGGGGGGTTCACCCTCCTATAGCTCAGCAGGTCTGGAGTCTGGGGGTGATACTGGAAGCGGATCTCCACCTGGAGCGTCAGGTGGAGGCAGTCGCGAAGGCTGCCTTCTGCCAGTTGCACTTGGTGCAGAAGCTGCATCCGTTTGTCTCTGACCCATACCTGGCCTCCCTCATCCATGCCTTCGTCACCTCGAGGATGGACTACTGCAACGCGCTCTATGTGGGGCTTCCCTTGTTCCTGGTTTGGAGGCTGCAGCTAGTGCAGAATGCGCCGGCCCATCTCGTTACGGGGATGGGTTGTAAGGCCCTTCAGTGTCTGGGCCCCTCGTACCTCAGGGACCGCCTCTCCCTCTGCGCCCCAGAGCAGCTCCTTCGCTCTTCCTGGAGCCTTCCTGGATGTCCCCCGTGTTAAGCGGGAGGCCACAATGGAGAGGGCATTCTCGGTGGCCAGGCCGCGCCTTTGGAACTCCCTCCCAGAGGAAGCTCACCTGGCCCCAAGCCTGTTGACATTCCGGCAAAGTTGTAAAACCTGGCTGTTTGCCCAGGCCTTTGGGGAAGGAGGGAGGGATGCTTAGAGGGTTTGTATCTCCCCTACCCTATTTATTTGTTTTATTGAGTTCCCGGTCCTGTTTTAATATTTTGAATTGTATTTTGGTATGTTTTAAATTGTTTTTGGAAATATTTTATATGTACTACTTTATTGCTGTAAGCCGCCCGAGCGGTTTTTAGGAGGGGCGGGGTAAAAAAATGTAGTAAATAAATAAATTTGCATATAGACATTTAAATGTATCCTTTTTATGTTTAATCTGTTTATTGTAAGTAAGTGTTTTAGTTATTTGGTGATCAATAGAGTGATCAACTGATGCAAACTGATTTCCACCTGAGGTCTATGGGGATTTTTCCTGTTTTCTATATTAGGAAACTCTAATTCCCCTGAAATAACAGCATGTTCGCCCAGGACTTTGGGGAGGGGGGGAGGGGGGTTAGGGTTTTGTTTATCTCCCCTACCCTGTCTATTGTTTTAATGTTTAAGTTGTATCCCGGGGCCCTGTTTTAAAGTATTTAATTTGTCTGAGTATTTTAAATTGTTTTATATGTGTTTTATATTTGTTTTTATGACTGTTGGAAGCCACCCCGAGCTGTTGTCAGGAGGGGCGGGGTACAAATACAATAAATAAATAAATAAATAAATCTTTTGCAGCTGCCTCAACCCAAACCATGGGCTGATCAGCACCTATTGATTTCCCCCCGGGTTTTAGTTTTAAGACTGCTATATCTCCCTTTTAATGTTTAGTGCCAGCAGCCAGGTCCCCCTTTGGTTAAGATTAAAAAAGATCTTTGATTGAAAAAAGCCCCAGTTAATAAGGTCCCTCTGATACCACAAAATCTGATTCACCAGAGATGGCCTACGAAAAAGAATCATATATTTAATCTTAGCCCCTCCCTTTTGGTGATGAGGGGCCAGAAGCCCTCCTTTAGTTCCCAGAAGTCCTAGAAGAGGCCTGAAGTGCTCTGGAGTGCTGCCAGAGCTGGACCCACTGCCGCTGCTGCCGCCGGACCCAGGGCCAGAGCCCCAGCACCACCAGGTAGGTCGATCCCTGGGGTGGTTTTTTTTAAAAAAAAAAATATTTACCAGGCTGGGCAGGGGGAGGGGAGCCCCAGCGCCCCTTCCACCCACACAGCCTGCAGGGGGAGGGAAAACAGGGTTCCCTCCCGCTCCCCTGAACGGGTTTGGTGAAACCAAATAGGTTTGGGTGGGCCCAACCCTGAATGGTCTGAACACTGAACCCCCCCGGTGCTCACACATCACTATAATATCTCCCAAATATATAAGAACATTGGTGCCTGACTCTTCATGGGGCTTACTTTCAGCAGAGCTTGACCCCTGATGATAAAGCAGTATAGATCTTCTCAAAGCTTGCCAATGACAGAGCTTAACCCCCACCCCAAAAAAAACCCAGCAACTGTAGCTAGCTTTTCACAGACCCAGCAGTCTCAGTGCTTACCAAATGTCTGGCAGCTGTTGGGGACTGGATGAGGGCGAGCTGACTGAAGTTGAATCCCAACAAGATGGAGGTGGTGGTGGTGGGGAGGGCAGTGGATGTGGTGATCTGCCCTCCACTGGTTTCCCAGGTCCATAGTCTGGGCATGCTCCTTGATCTGCAGCTCTGCCTGGATTCCCAGGTGGGGGCTGTGGCAAGGAATTCATTTTGTCAATTACATCTGGTGTGATGGCTTCAGCTATATGTTCCAAATAGGGACCTCACCTGACCACCATCATCCATGCTTTCATTACCTCAAGATTAGACTATTGCAACATGCTCTACATGGGGCTACCTACGGTGATGGTCCAGAGACTGAAATTAGTGCATAATTCAGTGGCCCGTCTCCTTATGGGGACAGGTCACCGTGAGCACATTACACTGGTGCTCTGGGCTCTGCCCTGGCTGCCTATAGTCTTTCATGCCTGATTCCAGATATTGGTTTTGACCTATGAAGCCCTATATGGCCTTTGCCCAACTTACCTATTGGACCCCCTCACTCTCCGAGCTCTGAAGCGACCTCTACAGTCTGATGGGAGTGCCCTTCTCGAGGTCCTTCATGTGGCCCAAGTTCCACCTAGGCTATGGAACTCCCTCCTGGTGGAGGTCCTGGTGCCCTCGGATCTCCCCTCCTTCCATCATATGTGTAAAATCTGGCTGTTTTGCCTGGTTTTTGGTAAGGGAGATGGGATAGGGGGGAATGAGTTGGGAGGGGTGGTTGTTTTTCAATACCTTTTAATGTGTTTTAATTGTGTTACTTTTAGCTTTTGTTATGTTGTAAGCCGCCCTGAGCTGCCTGGAGCAGGAAGGGTGGGGTAAAAATGCTGTAATAAAAATGTTGTAATTAAAAAAAAAACTGGCTCCTGATTAAAAAGATCTAGCCTTTTCCAGGGCTTTACTTCCCTTGCACAAAGGGTAGATTCATGTTAAATATTAGGGGGGGAAATCTTCCTACTGATAAGAACCATTGGGCAATGGAACAAGTTTTCTAGGAAAGCTGTGGAATCTTCTTCATGTGAGGCTTCTAAAAAGACACTGTATAATAAGCATTTGTCTGGGAAGTTTAAGTGAATCCTGTTGCAGAGGAGAGGAGAGGGTCAGGCTGGATGTCCCTTGCAAAGAGCTGGAACAGGTTTCCACAAAAAAACAGGTATACCCATCAAATTCACAGCACCTGTTTCAAATCTGAAATTGTGGGTATGTTTCAGTGCCCCAAACAGTGTCTGATCAGGTCCCTGAAATACTAACGTACCAAAATACTGTTTTCATCCCAATTTATTTGCTTCCAGTCTAAGGTTCAAGAAAATTTGGGGGTATTTTGTTTGGGGGGGGGGCTTGGGTAATTTGGATACTCGAAACCCATTATTTGGGGCCTTAGGGTACTCAGATGGTATTCGGGTACTGATTTGGGTGCCTGAAATCCTACCTGAAATGATACCCATGCAGGTATTACCCACAGGAACCAAATCAGGTACATGCTTCAACTCTACAAGGTACATTCCAGTCCCTATAGCTTTCAATGATCCTGTGGCAATGTATTCACAGAAAGAATATTAAGCAACCACAGAATTGTACCTTTATAAAAACAAACAACAGGATTGTCACTGAATGTGATGTCTGGATCATGTACTGTTGAAGATGTACTGTAATTACCCCAGCACAAATCGGCTGTAGTACAGTCACTGTTGGTTGGTGACAGGAGACACTGTACTTGGCTCATTGCTTTTGTTGGCCATTATGATCAATGTTGTAGTTTGTGAGCTTTGCTCCAAAGACTTCATTTTAAAATAGCCTATGAAGGCTGGGACATGGTTCTGCATGAGAAAAGAAAAGGAGAACCAGTGATTCATTGTATAATATATTTTTATTCCCACAAGACATGTTTTTCACACCAGATAGTCCTTTGGAAGCATGTAAGCAAAGGGAGAATGCACTCACTTCTGATCCTCTGAAACCATGAGATCATGGCACTGTTTCTAGGGCAAAGACGGCATCTCAGTCTGGGCATGGGGACAACTTCCCTGCCTGCAGTTCCATGCCTCCATAAACCTTCTGGCTACTGCTGGCCATAGGCCAGTTTGCCACTGTAGCCGCCAGTATGAAGCTCAAAATCAGGGGCATGGAAATAGTGCTGCTGCGCACTATTGCACGTACTGTTGCTGCTATCTTTGCTCTCTGGAGCATGCTGGGAAATGTAGTCCAGCAGCTCCAGAGAGCAAAAATGGCAGTGACAGTGTGCACAAGCACAATAGCACATAGCAGCAAACTGTGCTATTGTGCATGTACTTGATCCCAGCTTTCATATTGGCTGCTGCAGCAGAACTCAGGGGAACAGGGGCAGTCCGATATTGACTGAATATATTTTTGGATATTTTATATATAACTATATATATTTCACACAGAGCTTTGTATTTTGTTCACTATTGCATGTTTCCATTGTGTATTTTTTGTTCTGTGTGGTTTTTTTCATTCATTGTGTGTTTTCATCATGTAAATATGAAATTTTAATGCCAGCCCCCGCCCACCACTCCACCAACCTAAAGGTACACCAGGCGACACTGTTCTGGGGCTAACAATTAGTTCTAAAATCAGACTCTCCATCACTGCTGGTGGTGCAAGTTAACACAACATAGCATGTTAGGTTAATCCTCATCTTCTCTGTTGAAAAAAATGAAACTACATGGGTGTTGGGGTAGATTTCTACCTCAGTCCTTTGTCACTTACATTGCTTGAATGTGCAAACAAACATGAAATGTGATGGAGTCAATTTCTACCCCAGGCCAGGATATAAACCTACCCCATGGTAAAACACATTGGGGTAGATTTCTACCCCAGGGCTTTTTTGTATGCACATGCGGGCACACACAAACGCACGCGTACACAGACGGTTAATGGTAACCAACTTTCCTTTGAGGATATTGTGTACCTGTGTGCAGGTGACAATGTCCTAAAAGGTCAAAGTCTGAGAATCACTATCTTGCAAGTTTTTGGAAGAGATGCGCACCTGTGGTACGAATCCACCCCAAGACAGAAGATGAGGGTATTAAAAAAGAAAACAAATAAACATCTTTTTAAAGTCAGTTGCCCATTGAAAAATACTGACATCAAAATGCTACTTTTGAACTGAAGGTAGCCATTGGCAGAGTTTCCATTGCTGAGAAGTTCAAGATGCATTGTTCAATCTTTATTTATTTTATTTTATTTTATTTTGAAATCATATTATTCCACCCATTCTACCACAGGCAGCTCTAGGCAGCTTATAGTTAAAATAGAAATAAAATAACATTATCAGCTAAAACAACACATAAAAGGGAGGATAAAAATATCCCACATCACCCACCAACTCCTAGCCTACTTCCTCCCCACCCACCCTACCCATCCTCCTCACCAAAGGTCAGCTAGGACAGCCACGTTTTACAACTGTGTCAAAAAGAGGGGATATCTGGGGCCAAACTGGCCTCCAATAGCAGGGAGTTCCACAGTCATGGAGCGGCCACTGAGAAAGCCCTCTCCATCATAGCCCTACAACAAAGAAGATCACCCCATGATGACCACAGGGGCCGATCCAGGACCTGAGGAGTGAGGCGATCCCGCAGATAGGTTGCTCCAAGGCCGTTAAGGGCTTTATAGGCAAACACCATCTTGAATAGGGCCCAGAAGACTATAGGCAGCCAGTGCAGCGAATGAAGAACCGGTGTAATATGTTCATGGTGGCCCAATCTCACCAGGAGATGGGCCGCCGTGTTCTGCACCAGTTGCACTCTCTGAACCATCACCATGTGTAGCCCCACATAGAGTGCGTTACAGAAGTCTTGCCTAGAGGTGATGAAAGCATGGATGACAGTGGCTAGGTCAGAGTCCAAAACATATGGTCGATGCCGACGCGCCAGATGTAATTGGCGAAAGAAACTCCTTGCCACAGCTTCCACCTGGACATCCAGGCGGAGCTGTGTATCAAGGAACACCCCTAGACTCCGCACCTGGGGAACCAGTGGAGGACAGACCCCATCAATGATGGGGGACATCACCCCCACCGCCTTACCCACCAGCATCCCTTCTGTCTTGTCAGGATTCAGATTCAGTTGATTTGCCCTCATCCAATCCCCTACAGTCACAAGACATCCGGTAAGCACAGAGACTGCGGGCCAAGGTCTGATGAAAAAGTGATAAAGCTGGGTGTCATCTGCATATTGATGATACTGCACACCAAACCTCCTGACCACCTCACCAAGCGGCTGCATATACACATTGAACAGGAGAGGGGACAGAACAGAACCCTGCGGGACTTCACACGAGGTCGCGGTATGATGAAAAATAATCCCCAAGCACCACTCGCTGAGTTCTTCTGGGCAGGAAGGAGCGGAACCAGTCAAGAACCGTGCTGCCCACCCCCACCCGGTCCCACAGGTGCATCACCAACATCTCATCATCAACGGTATCAAAAGCAGCCAATAGATCTAATAGAATCAGTAGGGTCGAACGGCCCTGATCTAATTCCTAGTGCAGGTCATCAACCAATGCAACAAGTGCAGACTCTGTGCCGTAACTCAGGTGAAATTCAGACTGCAAGGGATCAAGAAAACAGACATGATCCAGATGCTCCAGCAACTGCCAAGTCACAACCCGTTCAATAACCTTCCCTAAAAAGGGAAGGTTAGAGATTGACCAATAGCTGGCAAGGGAGTCAAAGTCATGTGTTGGTTTCTTGATCAGGGACTGCACCACCTCTGCTTTAAGGCAGTCCAGCACCCTGCCCCCCGAAGGGAGGCATTGACCACACCATTCAGCAGTGGTCCCACTGTCTCCTGGCAGGTTTTAACCAGTCAGGATGGGTATGGATCTAATTCACAATGGGTAGCCCTAACAGCCCCAAGAACATCCTCTGAATCAGCAGGGGTCATCAACCGAAACTGATCCCACAACTTCGGACAAGATGGGGCTTCCGTAACCTCTGGTATCCCCGCTGCAGAAAGTGAAGCATCAAAACCGAGGTGAATACGAGTGATTTTATCCACAAAGTAATCCACAAACATGTCACATTGGGCACCAGATGACTCCACTTCCAGGTGGAGGGAAGCCGAACTAACCAGCCCCTGCAACACTTGGAACAGCTCCACTGGACAGAATTTCACAGATGCTATGAGGGCAGCAAAGAACTCCTTCTTTGCTGCCCGCATAGTCATGGCATAGGCTCTTAAAATAGATATATGCCACAATCTGTCAGCTTCAGCACGCGAATGATGCCACTATCACTTCAACCACTGCCTCTCCTGCTTCAGCACCCACAGCCCCTCCCAAAGCCAGGGAGGTCTACGGTGCTGCTGTCTGGGAATCGGACGCCTCACAGCCATCTGATCAATGGCCTCCGTCAGCAAGATGTTCCACAGCTCAACGAGGTCACCGATAAGACAGTCGTCAAGATCAGAGGGTTTTTAGTGATGTTTTTAAATTGCTGGGGGTTGATTTATTGTTGTTTTTTATTGTTATATTGGGTTTTATAATATTATACACCACCCTGAGATGCCGTGGGCATGAGGGGGTGGCTAACAAATGGAATGAAATAAATAAAATCTCACCAACTGCAGCTGATGCTGTACAGTATACCCGGCCAGAACAAGGTCAGCCAAGACAGGCCCTGACTCAATGTCCAGCCAGGTTTCCGTGATACATACAAGGTCGGCTGCATGGTACAGGATCAATTCCTGGACAGTTCTTGGTTTATTAACCACTGACCGTGAATTTACCAGCATCAAAATGCGGTCAGGGGCATTCTGATCCTGATCCATCTGCCCAGCTGCTAATGGGGAAGTGAGAGGTACAGACAACAAGCATCTGTCCTGCCTCACAGCTTGAAAATTCCCCCAATAGGGACCATAACTCCCGTGCTCCATAATAATCCCAATGGCTGTGTCACCCCCACCCCCGACTGACCCTGGCCTCCTTCTGCCTGCCCCGCCTCAGTCTGGGGGAGGATTCCCACCTCCCCATTCCCACCTCTCACACACACCCCAACCCACTCCCATCCCATATCCTGCATTCCCCCCCAACTACTATAATCCTCCACAATGACCTCCCCAAAACAACTGCTGTGCTGGCACACTAAAAACCCAATAAAAATCCCCACACCCCAGGCCCTCCCAAGGGCCATTCCCAAGGGCCCTTTGATGCAGCCTTTAGGTGCGAACCAGTAGGAGTGCCGTTTTGAAGCCCCTGTTGGACTGGTGTCCTTGGCTCCACCCCCCTCTCCCTCTGCCACCTGAAGGGGGGACACGGGCCCAATAGTGTCCTGGACTGGCTCCTCCTGACCCCTGAGACCCAGTAAGCACAGCGGTGGTGTGGACAGATGGTATGTGGCGAGCCCTAGCTGCCTCCCAGCCCCTGCAGCGTGTTGGAGCAGCCACCGGCACGCACACTGCTTTGAAGCCCCTGTCGGGGCCAGTGCCCCGCTGGAAGCCACAGGCCAAGTCATTGGCCCTGCCCCCCTCTTCCTCTGCCATGGGGAGGGGGGGGACATGGGCCCGATAGTGTCCCAGACTGGCTGCTCCTGACCCCGGGACTTGGTAAGCATGGCAGTGGTGTGGGCAGGTGGTGTGGGGCAAGCACAACTCGCTCCCAGCCCCCACAATGTGCTTTGTTTTCTTGTTCAAATGCTACTTATAGCCCCATTTGGCCTGCTCACCCATACATATGACTTCAGAGTTTTTCCTTCGCCACATTTATTGTCGAAGATTTCATTACGAGACTGTCTTGTTTGACTTTGCACCCCCAAAATAGGAGGCTCATTATTACAAGCCAGTAGTCAATTCCTAGTTAGCAGAATCTAGGGTCTATAGAGGTAGAGAGGGTGAGTAGCAAGTCTTAAATTGTGTACAACAAAGGGGGTTGACATGGGGAGTCTACAGGCACGTGAAAGAGGCTGACTGCCCCAAACTGCATAGGATGTTCTTTTAGTGCATAACCAATTGATTACATCTTTATCAGCTTCCTGTATCTAAATCTACCTGTATATAAATAAATAACAAAACCAGAAACCAAAACATAAGAACCAAAGAAATAAGCAGGGATGTTAAAAGAAGAAAAAATGTTCAAGAGCCAAAATGAACTATGATTATACCTCTACTTAAAATGGATTACATCCATTGCACCTGCATACAATGGATTACTTTCTAGAACAGGGGTGTGGAAGTTTTTCCTTCCCAGGGAAAAATTGTTTTGATCTCCGACTGTTACATAGAAGATGGGAGTGGAGGTGTTTAGTGGATGCACTTAAAAAAAGAAGGATCCAGATCATGTTTTATGCCTTATCATCGGCTGAGAATTATAGACTGGAATATGAACACAAGTTTAGTGTAAGACTTCAGCTTAAGGATTTCACAAGTATTGTAGCCTTGCATTATCTTTATATTATTTAATTTGACTCACATTCTTGAATATCTTTTGTACTCCTGTTAATCTGATTTCATAAATAGAAACTTCTTTGAACCATGCTTTGGTGTGTGTCAGACTTGCCAGTTGTGGCTCCCTGGGGGGACGTGACTGGCGCACTCAGGGAGCTCCCCCCCCAGGTAGACTTACACCCTCCCACCCCCCACCCTCCATGCTGCTAGCAGCAGGGCCAGGCCCAGCTGCAGTAAGAAAGTCCCCGCGTCATCGGGTTTCCATAGCAACCCACTCCGACAATTGTGAACAGAGAGGCGCAGCTAGGGCATCACAGGACGCAGGCCCCACTCCCTTGCATCGCTCCACATACCTGCAGGTACATCAGGGGGCGGGGCTTACACTTGAAAAGCCAGCACTGTGAGACACACAGCACCAGTAATCAGAGCATTGAGAGACTGGTCCCTGACTGACTGCATTTGGACTAAAGCTAAGTGTGATTCCCTTGTTCCATCCCCTAGCGTGATTCTAGTGTACATTGTCATAGATTGTAGTTGTGTTCCTGCCCTTTGACCCTTGGTTTTTGTGTGTGTGTGCGTGAGAGACAGAGAGCGAGTGGTGAACGAGCAGAATGAAAGATCCTCCCCTCCCCTGGGGTTCCCCCCTTAATTTCCTTCCCTCCCCTCTGTGAGAGAATGAGCCCTTGTCCTTCATTGTGGTCCTTGGTACTCTGCCCCATCCCGCACATCTCCAGCACCCCTCCGTTCCTTCCCCCTGTGGGCTGAGTTGTGCGAGTTGGGAGTGTGTGTGGTGCACGGCCATATCGTCCTTCCACTGCTCTATGCCCTATGATGATAGGGGCCTGGTTTCTTTAGAACCATTGGGCCACATTTCTATCCTGATGGGCATTAGATCTCAAGGGCCCTTTCCCAGAGCACTTGTGCATGGGGCCGTGCATGCGTCATATTTTCCTTCCCTTTCCCCAAATCCCTCTCTGGTCCTCCCTCCTTCCTCCCCTACTGTGAAAGTGTGCTTGCGTGAATACTAGAGGTGGGACCCCGGACCCATTACCGGCTACCGGATTTACCAGTTACCGGTTCTCTAAAAACCGGATTCCCAGATTAAATCCGGTATGCCGGTACCGGTTTTATTTCATTGATTTCAATGGGGCGCTGTGTCCCCATTGAAATCAATGAATTCCTTCCCCCTCCCCCTCCCAGGCTGCGCGGGTGGAAGGGGGGACACCCCCCACCCACCCTGCCCAGCCTGGATTTTTGTTTAAAAAAAGACTCAGAGGCGAGCCCACCCCCCAGCACCAGCGGCCGCGGCGTCCCCGCAGCCGCCGGTAAGTATGACCCGATCCCTGGGGGGGGGTGTTTAACACCCCCACCCCCCCCAGGGATCACCCCTACAGTGCGCTTGCCGCTTACCTTTGGGAGCTGCGGCGGCGGCGGGCGGTCCGGCGGCCTCAGCGCCGGCTGTGGCTGCCGGCGTCAGAGACGCTCTAGGCCTTCCGGGGAAACCCGGAAGTTCCCCGGAAGGCCTAGAGCGTCTCTGACGCCGGCAGCCACAGCCGGCGCTGAGGCCGCCGGACCGCCCGCCGCCGCCGCCGGAGCTCCGCAAGGTAAGCGCACTGAACTTTAGTAGGGGTGATCCCTGGGGGGTTGGGGGGGTGTTAAACCCCCCCCCCAGGGATCGGGTCATACTTACCGGCGGCTGCGGGGACGCCGCGGCCGCTGGTGCTGGGGGGTGGGCTCGCCTCTGAGTCTGTTTTTAAACAAAAATCCAGGCTGGGCAGGGTGGGTGGGGGGTGTCCCCCCTTCCACCCGCGCAGCCTGGACTCGGGGAGGGTTTGTTTTTTTTAACTTGGGGCTTTAAGTTTTTACATTGCAGCCATTTTTAAATGGCTGCAATGTAAAAAAATCCAGTACCCGGAATCCGGTACCCGGACCAGATTTACCGGGTCGAATCCGATAATACCGGTACGCCCGGCACCGGCATTATCAGATACCGGATTTACCGGTTTTCCCGCCCCTAGTGAATACTGACATTGGATGACACAGTTAAAGGATAGTGCCAGGTTAGATACTTAGGTGAAGCTAAACCTAGGGTTGTTCCCAATTCAGGGATTTCCTGAGGCAAGGGAAAGGTGTGTTTGCTGCCTGCACACTCAGTTTAATTTCTGTAACTTGAGAAACTCCAGGGACATGGATGAGAGGGTATTGGTTCATTTACAATCTGGGACAGTTCTGGAGGGAGCTATGGCCAAAGAAGACCAAAGTGGGGAAAGAGGGATGAGGAGACCCCAATCCCATCACAGTCACCCCATGGCTATGGTTAGTAAGTGGTTAACAGATGGTGCTAGAACAATTTGTCAGTTGGGTATTCTATTCTGTTTGCCTTAGGCTTTTGTCAACTGATGTATCTTTGACATCATGTGAAAAGACCATGATCTTGTACAGTAATCCATGGGTGTTTTATCTTTTTTAAATGTATGTTCCATTGATTTAAGTTATATGACATGTCTGGAGCCCATTGGAGCCCAGTTATTGTGCCTTCTGGCAAGGGGTAAGAGGCTGGGTAGTGAGTAGGCAGTGTCCATGTGTTCCCATTCCAGGGCTTTCCCGGACAAGGGAAAGGAGTGCTTGCTGCCTGGGTACTCAGTTCACCCATGCACCAAGCTGTTTTTCTGAATTCAGCCAAATCCGTGAGTGCGTGCAGCTCCTCTTTGGCTCACCCAAGTACCGGCTCCGGCCCGCTTCCTGTCAATCTAAAAACACTCAAAGTGAGTTTTGCCATCGGCTTTAATGAAGCTTGATCTTACCTCATAGGTAACAAGTAACAGAAGCAGTTATCTTCCCCTCCCCCCAGTGAGTGACATTTTGAAATTCAAATTTTAAAAAAGAACTTGATTTTACTCCTCTTAAGAATAATAGAAAGCTGAATTTGTTTGGGTTTTTTATAGGTTATTCTGGAAAGCTCAGCTGAATGAAAAGCAGCCACAGACTTGATTGTCTACAGAGAGTGCCGTTGCAGTGTTGGTTCCAAAATAGTTCTGATTTTCTTTTTAAATGCCTGAGGAAAGGACCTGGCTGGTCCAAAGGCTTACATACTCCTACCAACAGAGGTTGGTCCAATGAAAGATATTATCTCAACTCTTTTGCCATCTCTCTCATGAATTTTGTTGTGTCAGAAGTTACATAAATCAGAACATATGACCTGGATGATTTTCACTCTTAACAATTATCTGCAGGGCAGAAAGTATAAAGTTTCTGACTGAAAATCCAATATGAGGGATGAAATTCAGGGTATTTTTCTGTCTCAATTTTTTTCTATTTGTAGAATTGGAATAAAATATGAGATTAAAATCTACCCCTGACAGTAAACAATGGACAGCGAAGTTTAATTAGTTAGGCCATAATTCAGATGAGCATTTAAGCATGTGAGTAGTCCTATTAAGGACAATAGGGTTTAAGCAGGTGTTCAAGTGCTTTTGGCTGAAGGCCACTAAGTCTACACAGTTCTTTGAATCTATAAGTGTTATAACAATGCTAACCGTTAAGGTGCTCTTCTTCTGAGTATGTCAGTACTAATGGATCAATGAATTATGTGGCCCAAAAGCACTAACATGCTTTGGGCCACACCAAGCAAGGCTAGAAGAACGATTCTGAGGTCAGGGGGAAGGTCCTGCTCTTAGCCCACCATGTGGCCCATGTGGTCAGTAGTTGTAGCACCAGCACATTTTCCGTCGCACCCTTTTTGCAAATCCTTTCTCTCTCCACACCCACCATTCCCTTTTCTACTGGGTGCTGTCTGCTGCACAAGTGTGAATTTTCATGCCTCTACTCACTCTGGGCCTTCTCCATCACCTTTCTGATTCTATTGCTGCTACTTGTTTAAAGCTCCACACTTTTCTGCTTCCGCTACCGCTCCCATCCTCTCTCACCTTCTTTCTACATGTGACCCCCATCTTTGATGATCCATATTCCTGGAGTTTATTTCCCTGCATTTACTCAGAAAGACATTATTGCTTTAAGATAAGATTATCATTAAAGAAGGCAATAATGACAACTTGTACTGTCTCCAGCATGTGGGTGTTAATAAAAAATGTCTTTATCACATTTGAATTATTAAAATTAACCACCAAGATACAGTGGGATTTGCATTATGATCAGATAGTACCACACCTGGAATACAGCATAGTGTATTCTGAATTTATTAATCCTGATCTCAAAAGAGAAATAAAGTTACTCTATGTACATAGGAATTTATTAAAACAAAGGCACCTGCCTCCTACATGCTGAATTTACAGGATGAATTTATTTACAGTTTTGAATAAAATATGAATAGCTTTTTGTTAACAAAAATGGGATTTTAACTATTATGTTTATTTAATAGCTCTTCTCCATAATAGCAATCCTTTCTTCTAATAATTGCATGGCTATATAATTCATAGCTCGGAGCAGTGGACAATTATTCTTTAACACGCAAAGGTTCAGCATGTTATTACATTTTTAGCTTTCTGATGTTCAGATCTTTGAAAATAGTCTCTTGGGCAAAAGTGTCAGAGTCATTAATTTGGTGAAACAGCTCCAGGTACTGACTTATCATGACTTGAAAGAATTGCTGCCACATTGTTATCTGTGTCCATGAAATTTATTTCAAAATCCATTCCCTGTAGTTGTGCCTTGCAGTGCTAATATGGAAAGGGCTGTCAGGGTTCCTATTCTGAAGTGAATTTTTAACAGATCTATATAATTATTATCTGGGCATTTGAATTTGCATTTCAATCTGCTTTGAAAACTCCCCAGAATGACTATACCAGGCAGTTATTATAAGACAGGACAGGGTGCAAGCAGATGAAACCGGGGTATCAGACTACTCCACACACAATTGTGAGTTTTTGGGGTTTTTTTTCAATGAGCTTTATTGCCTCAAACCTTGGAACCTTCCAAACCCACCAGGATTTTAAGCTACAAGTTCACCTGCGCCATAGTCCAGCTGTTTGTTCACAGTAGTGCTGCCACTGGGTTAGCTGACTTCCATATAGATGTGCATTGTGTTTTTATCAGGAGAGAGAGAGAGAGAGATTGCTGTGTTGGTCCCAGATGTAAGAGATGGAGATGAAGTAGTTCAAAATATATCTTTCATTAGACCAACTTCTGTTGGTGAGAATATGCATGCTTTCAGGCCACATTTTTACCAACAGAAGTTGGCCCAAAATAGATATAATTTGAACTACTTTGTCTCCATCTTTTATCAACTTTCTACACCAGTGATGGGAAACCTCCAGCCCATGCATCAAATCTGACTTGTGTCTGTTTGATATATCTCCTCTCCAATTCCTGGATCTGACCCACGGATCCAGTCCTTACCCTCAAGCACTGAAAGAACTTGTGGGGGGGGGGAATGAGGGCATGGGGATGAGTGCATAGGGACTGGCTCCATGAACCTGGACCCTCCCTAATCCTGAGTACACCTCTAAAGCACCCCTAGATGTAACAATTTACATCTAGATTTCAGAGTAGGGTTCAATTGGTTCAGCTGATCAGACATCCCGTCTAGGTCTGGTGTAGGAATATGTGGTTCTGGACGTTAACAAACAAGACCACACCAGTGGTCCACCTGCCCATTTATTAGGTGTTTGCCCCCACTGGACATGTGGCTACCTCCACCATATACACAGCCCGCACTCATGGTGGGGTCCTGAAGCATGTGAAGCCCACCATGCAAGCTAATGTGTGCTCATGTATCCACATCCCATCAGCTAGGTTGCATGCAGCCTCGTGCGCATACAGGTCTGCCAGCACAGTAGAATTGTGGCCATAGAGTATTCTGAGAAGCGACCGCTTCCTGCCCCTCTAAATTGCTCTCACTGGTGTGCACATAATATCCACCTTAAAAGCTCAACAGTGGAAAATTCAAACATGCATTGTGCTAGCTTGTCCTGATTTGCAGCATGTGCCCAACACTCACTCTTCAGAACCCATTTCCTTTTCAAGAGCAACTTCCACAATCTTTTCATTACCATGGCTGTGGTTCAGAAGGATAGCCAGGCAACTATGGTAAGATCACCACCCACCCTGGCTTCCCCAGAAATCATCCAGAGGGTGATTTCAGACGTGACGGGCGGCAGCATTGACCCCGGGCCGTGGGGTGGTTCGGACCACAGGTGGGGGTGAAGGGGCGCGCCAAGAGACGTTCGCCCCTTTGCCCCCGGCCGTGGGGACCACCGAACCACAGCCCAGGGTCAGTGCTGCCGCCCATCACGTCTGTTGGGCACGGGGCTGCACGATGCGGCTGCATGGCCCTGCCCCCTGCATTCCCCGGCCACCCCCCTCCCCGAGACAGGCAGCCGCAGTGGCCTGTTTGGCCACTGCCGCCGCCAGGACTCCGGAATGCGGTGAAGGTAAAGTAACAGACGTTACTTTTCCTTCACCAAGTTCCGGATTCCCCCTTACCATGCTTCATTTGCCGCTGTGGTGCGGGAGAACAAAGCGTGGTTAGGTTCACCGTGGGGAATGGTTGACTGAGGTGTACATCTGGATGCAAGCAAGCAGTCGTTCACCTGCTTTCAACCCCCCCCCCGGCGGTTGACTGCGTTTGACTGAGGTGATTTCAGACAACGTAACGTCTGAAATCACCCAGAGTCTCCACCTGGCACTATCACAGATCAACCTGCCCTGGTCACAGCATGTCTCCTCTCCACCAGTCATATGAACACACACCACCATACACAAACTCCAATGGCAGATCTGTGGGAGAAGGAGGAGGAAAATATCCTCCTGCCAGTCTCACCATACCCCAAAAGAATGTGCTTGGCTTTCCCAAAAAGGGGCAGGTGGAAGAAGAAATAAACCGACAATGCAAATAAAGAAAAGCACTTTTAAAAAATAAAGTTTGGTTAAAAAATAAATAAACTAATTAAAATTCAATTTTATATTGTTAAAGTAATTTGTTCACAATCTATGATTTCTGTGTTTATTCTGGGAAAGGCAGGAGGTTTGGAGGAGTGGGGGCAGTGGAGAATGGTAGCATGGCATAGCAGTATGATGTGAGAAACCAGGCTAGACTGATTTGCCCATGCAAAGACTGACTGACTGATTTTGCTTTCAGTTTTCACTATAAGTGCTCAAAAATGTACATGATTTTCTCAAGAGAATCAGCTTTTTGTGCACAGGAGAAAGAGAACTGGAGTTGATGACCTGAGTCTCTGACGGAACAGCGTAAGTATTGGGTCTAGTGACAGTCTCCATTCCTCCAGGCTTGGGATCAGACTGGGAAGATCCATTAAAGATGGTATTCGTACAGGTATTCTGTTTCAGCACTACAGCATAGATTGTAAAAAGTTCCAGTGTTGCCCACAAAAGGGGAAAGGTTCCCTACTCCTGTAGTGTACTCATTGCTGCTGTCATCAATTTAGCTATACTGGTATAACACCTGTGAGATTTATTTTAGTCAGATCCCCTAATTTTGTCAAGATCTTACAGTCTGCAATGCCAAGATGGTTTCTAAGGGCATTTTTAGATGAGACAAGTAATGTAGATTAGAGACATCTAAAGCTCATTAAAGTGGAATTTTCAAGATATAAAATTGGTTTCATAACACCTCAACATTGGGTTTTTTATGAAACCGGTTTCACAAACTCGCAGATTAAAATGTGTTTTTAATGTTTAAACAGATAATGTGGATTTAAATAGTGCTTTATTCTGCATTTCTGCTCGGGAAAACATTACACTTTAAATAAAGGTGGTTTAATTCTAAATCCGCAATAACACACGTCTAAACATTAAATCCGGATTAAAATAAGAACAGTTTCAATGTGCTATATAAGTACTAATCCGCTATATTTTGTGCTTTTCTAAAAACACCCTAAGGCTGTGGGAAACAAATTTTAATGGGCAGTCAAGCAAGTTTAGCACCTTGAGAATATGCTTGTCTTAAAACTAGAACTGATGTGATAATTTGCATTAATGTATATTGAGTATGTATAATCAAATTTCCGTGTTATATTTGCATATAATGCCTTTGTTGTTTGGATACTGAGTTTTTGGTAATTCATTATATTCTGTATCATTCTTCCTGCTGTCTCTGGCCTTGATTGGTAATTTGGTATAGATAAAAACTCAACAACAAAAAAATTGACTTCTGTTATTAGTTAATCAGTTTAGTACAGGAAACGAAAAAGAAGAAGTTTAAAGCAGTTGAACTAAATGAAATCAAAGTAACTGAAGAGTTATATAGAAGAAGCGGAGAAGATGTCGATAGGGTTTATTAATAAAAACAGTAACAGTTATATAGGCATCTGTAGCTACACCCTTCACAGCAGCAATGAGACATAACCCAGATGCTTCCCCAAACCTGTTTTTTGCACTGGGACTACAGCACTCAGCAAGTGGTGCTTCCATGTTCATAGACTGCAGTGCTGTGCAGGCAATACCGAGTCTAGCAACTCAATGCACAGTTCAGTTATCCAAACCACCAGAAGTCAAACGAGGCAAAGTGGAAGTAAACATGGGCCTGTAGCTCCCACTTATCTGGGAGGTGAGAACTTTCTAGGTTGGTTTCCTTTTCAGGAGTAAGAGTGCTCCCTCAAACAGATATCACAATTTAACCACCAACACAATTAACCCAATTTAACTTTGTTTTCAAAAGGCTGCTCTTCAGTTTTCAGCTTTCCCCAAAAGGTCACTTGCAGCCCTCTGCCATGCTCAAAACTGCTTCAAGCACTGCCTCTCCATATTATCTTTTCTGTCTAGTTAGGCCTGAATGGCTCCTGGGCGGCATTGTTGTCCTCCCAGCATTGTATTCAGAGTGTTAGATTTCACATGGGAAGGGACACACAAACCAAAGCTGATCATGAACTAAATGTGAAGTTCTCATAGAATATTAACCTGAACTTGACTATTTGTTTTGGGGAAGAAATATTTGAATTGGATTAATGAATACAAAGAGAAAACTTTGTACTACCTTTACCCATGATGGATGTGACCGCATGGTCAGTTGACCTTCATACTTGGAAAGTCTGACCTATCATTGCATGATACTGTGTGGTTTGGAAGAGCAGAAAATAGTACAAGTTTGGAAAACTGTGCAAGTACAGAAGAATGTAGTAGTAGATGAAAGATCAATCATTTGTAAACAACTATTTCTTAAAAGTTTTTCAAGGGGTGATTTCAGACGTTACGCGGTCCTGATTCACCACAGTGGATTCCCAGCCATGGCGAGCCGCCCAAACACCCCCAATGGTCCAGAGAGGCCATGAACAGATTTGACCAGACCGGGACCACAGCAGGGAATCGGACAGACAGACCACAGCCCAGGGCAGCGCAACAGATGTGATGCCGATTCCCGGTTGTGGTCAAAACACCCAGAAGGAGGGGCGAGAGGCAGACATGGCCGGCTGAGGGCAAAGGAAGTCAAAAGCGCCTACAGGGAACACCCACACAAGGGAAACGGGAAGGGAGGGGGAGGAGAGCCGCTGAGGCGGCACACACAGCAGGCACAGAGAGAATGAGGTCACAGTGGAACACACAGCACAAACACACACCCGGGTGCATACACACCCATACGGGAAAGGACAGGAAGGGGGGACACAGTGGGACAGACAACAAACATGACAAAATGGGCAGAGGGGGGAGGGAGGGGGGGGGGACAGGGAGCGGGGGGGGACTGGCCCAGGGGCAGAGCAGGATATGGGGAATGGCATCCAGAACCCCCACAACAGCACAGCCTGCATGGGCACCACCACAGCTACACAGACAGTCCCGGAATGGGGGGACCCCACATGGACATAGCACAGACACAGGGGGAGGCCACATGGAACAGAGAGCAGCCCGGGAATGGTCCAGGAGGCAGACAGGCACCTCAAGTGCCGGCGAGGGTGAGATGGATGGGATGGACAAGAGCCAGAGCCGTGTAGCTGGTCCAAATACACACACACACCGGGAGGATGCTGGGAGGTGCAGTCCGGGGGCCCCAGAACCCTGCAGTCACAGAGTCACCCAAGGGGGGGCATGGGCACAGGAGGGATCGCAGGTAGACTAGGAAGGTCAGCGGTACCCTGGGGTGCTGGGTGGTGGCTCGGAGATCAGGACACAGCCACTGGAGAAGGGAGCCACAGAGGGGAACACCAGTTGCAGAGGCGGACGTGGGGGCCCGTGGACATGGTCCAGAGCCACAGGCAGGGGCAGTGGAACCCCGGGAAGTAGACATCACAGCAGCAAGGCTGTGACATCATGGAGGGAGCGGGCAGCGACCCACGGCATCAGGGCGGAGGCGGTAGCTCACAGCGGGGCCAGCATCCAGGGCCTGGAAGGCACAGGGGGCCTCACAGCCAGCTGAAGGGGGGCACAAAGAGGCCTGGGGCTGGGTGGCCAGCCAGGTGCACGAAGTGGGGCCACTGAAGCATGCCCCAATGGTATCCCAGTGCTGCCATGTGGTGGGTGACCAGGTAATACGCCTTGAAGGGATCCTGCATGGCGAGGCCCACCTGCACATCAGAACTGGACCACACACCAACCAGCACCACCAGCTCCATCCCGGTGGGCTCCCACAAGCCATAGTCAGCAGCTGGCAGCCACGGAAGGTGACCCAGATCCAATAGGTAGTGATAGACCACCCCACGGGACCGCTGGTACCCACGGGCCCCGTGAACACAGCCAAAGAAGGATACGACCAAGGCAGGGGCCCCCTCCATCAGACAGGCTGTGTAGGCATCCAGGCTGCACACAGATAGGGAAGACACAGTCTCCTCCTCCTCCGACCACCCCACATGCACGCACCTCATCTCTGGGATGTGCCCATCGTGAAAGGGACGCAGGCCCAGCGTCTCCACATGCAGTCGGAAATCACAGGCACTCGCCTCATAGCCAAAGTAGTGCAGGCCGGAGCTCAGAGTCTCATAGGCACTGGTGAGGCTGTCCGGGCAGCTCAGGAGCAATTGCACGGCCAGGAAATGTCACAGTTCACACAGGGTCATGGTCTCGCGGAAGGTCCAGCTATGGGGAGTGCCAGGGGTGGAGGGGCCCGTGGGCACCGGGGAAGCCCTGACAGCCATGATCCAGTATGCACCTGATACTAAATGGAAGGCTAGAGGGACCCCACAATCCCTGGAGGGCTGGGAGGGGAAGCACGGGAGCTCCAAGGCCAAGCGGTAAGGCCACAGGCCACAACATTGCCTGGCTAATGAGCGAGGCATGGGGTGCGGAACCCTGCACAGCTGCTGGCACCAAGCACATACAGGACATCCTACACACAATTCAGGGTGGAGAGGACAACAGGCAGCAAAACACAGAGAGGTGGGAGGTGATGACAGCAGGAATGCACCTGCAGCCCGCACATGCCCAGGCACAGGCTGGATAATGCGCCAGGCCCCGTGCAGGGACCTCAGGTGTGTGCAGTGGGGTGCCCACTGCTGCCCTGCCCCTGTCGCCCTGTGGGAGCCGGCCCAGCCAGCTGGGGGGGCCAGAGGTGATGTGGGGCCCCTCAGCCGGTAGACAGGTCATGAACAGGGGGTGTGGCAACACGTGCCCCAGCCTATAATGGGTGTGGCTCCAACCCACCCAGGGCACCATTCACAATGGAACTGGGGCAGTTAGGCACCTGCGGGATGCACCTAGCAGTCTGCTCTGAGTGGTACCGTTCCCACATGGACCTCCTGCGCATCCAGACCGCAGAGGTGCACATGGCCACCTGGCTGTGGGTGAGCATGGCCTGGAGTGCTGTTAGAGCCAGACAAGCCCACCATGGTTGCAGGCACTCCCTGGCCCAGCTCAGGGCCCAACAGGTGTCCGGAACAGCCAGGCAGGCCCTTGTCCATGCCCGGCAGCGGGCTGCAGTGTTCCACGAGATGGCCAGCCGGCTCCAGCAGTGGAGGGAGACTATGAGTCATGCTGCCTACCTCGCTATGCACATTTCCCGGTGGCTATGGGTCACAGAGTGGGCACAGGGATGGTGGGCTAGGGCGCTGGCTCAGTGGGATGAGGCCACCTGGAGAGTGCACTTTCAGATGGACAGGTGCACCCTACTGTGACTTGCGGAGTTGTTAACACACTGGCTGCAGCGACAGCACACCCCCATGCGTACCCCCATTTCCATGGTCCAGCTGATGGCAATCGGAGTCTGGGCACTAGCAACGCCTGACTCCTGCCGGTCCATCTCGCAGCATTTCAGTGTCGGGGTAAGTACCATCACCTTTATCCTGCGAGACATCTGTGAGGTGGTGGAGAGCATGCTCCTGAACCGAGCGATCCAGCTGGTGGATCAGTATGCTGTTTTGGCCGGCTTCGCGGCTTGAGGCTTCCCCAACTGCATGGGTGCTGTGGACAGCACCACATAGAGATCCTCTGCCCCTCAGATGGAGAGGCCATAGAATATGTCAACAGACACTGGTACCACTCCCTGCAGCTGCAGATGGTCGTAGACCACCGGAGGTGGTTCATAAACATATTCACGGGCCACTCTTGCTGCAGCCACAATTCCCGGATCATGACCCCCCCCCCAGGTGGCTGCTCCCTCTGGACGCATACAGGGACTGGGAGGCAGATGCCCTTATGCCCGGATGTACCGCGGGGACTTTGAGGACATGGGGAGGACCCGGATTGAGGGGGTGCTGATTCCCCCCTTCATCCTGGGGGACCTGGCCTACCCACTCACCCAGTGGCTGATGAAGTCATACCCGGTCACCAGGAACCCTTTGGAAGTGCTGTACAATACCCGCCTGTGTGTAAGCAGGATTGTGGTCAACAGGGCCTTCCGGGCCCTCAAGCAACCCTGGAGAAGCCTCGCGGGCCACCTGGATTACACGGTGGAGACCTCGGCCCTGGTGATCGGAGCCTTCTGTGTGCTGCACAATGTGTGCGACACTGATGGGGCTGCCCTCAACTACCCCATGCCCCCGCGCCCTCCTGGCCCTGTGCCTCTCTATGTGAACGCAATGAACCCGTGGGAGTACCGGTACGCAAAGCGCATCCGTGCAGCCCTGGTCAGGCTGATCAGCCGGGAGGCTGAGACGTGAAGGCACACACACCTGTCTCCACCACCATGGGGCCCCCACAAGCACCCTGGGTGTGCCCCTCAATGCCTACCTGACCCCAGCCCCGGGCCCATGAACAGAACTTTCGAGGTGACTGTGGTGCCCGTGCATTTATTGCGACCACCACCTACATGTGCCCCCACCACCACCACCCCCCACCTCCCTGTGCCATGTCCCCCCCTCAGGCTGCCCTTCCCCTTCCCCCCTTCCCCCATGTCTCTGGGGCGCCTCGATGTCCTGAGGGGCAGGCGGTGATGGGAGGGAGGGCAGACCTGGATCTGGAGGGGCCCCCCTGGGCAGCTGCTCCCTCCGGAGGCATACAGGGACTGGGAGGCAGATGCGCAGACTCAGTGGGCATGCCAGCAGTTGGAGCGGTGGCAGAGGCAGTGGGAGTGCCGAGGGGCCCAGCATCAGGGCCAGGGTGGACAGGTTGCCCGGTGGGGCAGCTGCCATCACGTACACACTCAAATTCCCTGCATGTAGGAGCAGCGAGGGGCCGATGTCGTGGGAGCGGCCCATCTTGGCTGAATGCTCCCTCACCATCCAGTCGATGGCCAGTTCCAGCCACCCAAATGTCTCCACCTGCCTGCTGTTCTCCCAGTGCTCCCGCCTCCATTCCAGTCATACCTCTGCCTGCAGCCTCCGGTTCCTTGCCTCCGCTCGTTGTATGACCCTTTCTGTGGCTGCCTCCATCCGATCGATGGCTGCGATCATCCGTTTGCCCTACTTGGTGGTTGAGCGGACTATGTCCTCCACCTGCTACTCCCTCCATCACCGTACCCGTGCCCCATGCTCCGTCATCCGTTGTGCTGGCGGCATGGGGCCGGCTTGCTGGGATCCGTCGGGTCACCCTGTTGAGGTACACATTAGGGGTTGGTTAGGCACCCCAGTCACCCTCCCCCTATCCCGTGGAATGGCCTGGGGGGTCGTGGGCCCATTCTTGGGTTGATGGCCAGTGCCCTCCCCCGGCATTTCCCTGAACCCAGGGCCCCCTTCCCCCACACCATGTGTCCCGGGTCCCCCATCCGGCCTCCCCCAGTGCCTTCTCCCCCCCCCACTTGCTGGTGTGCCTCACCTGGGACCTCTGGCTGCTCCTGGGGCTGCTCTCTGTCATCCTCCTCATCCACCTATTTCAGGTGCCGGGGCGTGCCATGCCCTGTGGGGATATGGGAGGGGTTGGATGGGGGTGGGCTGACTGTGTCCCCTGGCAGCCCCCCTGGCCCCCTTCCCATGGTCTGGTGTGCCCAGGGTTGCTTGGGGCATCCCCATGCCTGGTGTGACCCCCTCCCCCCTTGGCCCATCCCCCCAGACCATCTCCCCTCCCACCCTCTTGCTTACCCTCCATGTCGGTCTCTGAGCCCTCTGAGGCTTGTCCCTCTGTATTACTGGGGTCCCACTGTGTCAACTGGCTGAGGGTAACCAGTGTATCAGCCTTGGATTAACCCAGTCCAGACAGGGGCTGGGGGCTCTGGGGGCTGGTGCATAAGGGGGGCCTGCTGGTCCCCGAGCTTCCCTGGGTATTCCTCTTGGGGTGTGTGACCCCTGGAGCTGGTGCCTACTAAGGGGGTGGCAAGGGGAGGGGGTACCTCAGCCCCTGCCCTGCCCTGGACGAATGTGCTCTCCACAACTCACAGAGTGATGATGGAGCCCTTCATGTGAAGGATACGGTCTAGGACATCATAGTAGGGGCTGGTCCGGGCTCTGTGCCCGAACCGCTGGTTGTTGTCCCTGATGGCCTTGTACCTCCTCTTGAGCTCCTTGACCTTCGATCAGCACTGGCCCACAGTCCTGTGGTGCCCAGCTGCCTCCATGTCCCGCACGATCTCCAAGTAGACGTGTTCATTCCTCTGGTTGACCACTAGCTCCAGATGATGCTCCAGGGTCCCCCAGATCCGGATGAAGTCCTGGGTTTCCCTGTGCCCCCATTGACCTCCTCGGTGGTATGGGCATCTCCCGCGTGGGCCCTACCAGTCCTCCTTCTCCTGGCCAGCGCCCGTCACCTCTGGGGGCTCAGGCTCCCTGGCCCGTTTCTGTGTCTGTGGGTCATAAGAGGGGGAAGGAGAGTGCCTTGAGGAGAGTGCCATGGTCCAGGGCAGGGCAGGGGATGAGGTACCCCCTCCCCTCTCCACCCCTGGCCCTCCACCAGCCCCCTCCTGCCGGCCTACCCGCTCCCCCCTTTGTGCCCCTATTCTGCTTTCCCTCACCTTCAGTCCCCTTACCCATTTGTGGGGTGCCTCATCCCGCTGGCCAGTTGTCATCTCTGGGGCGGCCTGTCCCGGCTGCTGCTGTCCCTCCACCACCTCCATGTGCAGCACGACCACCTCCTCTGCCTGTGCCACCTCCTCCTTCTCCTCCCTTGCTCTATCGCCCTCCGCTCTCCTCTCCCTTCCACCTCACTCCATCCTGCCATGTCCCCCTGCTGCTGTGTGCCATTTAAATCTCCCTCCCCAGCCTATGCTGTTCCTCATTACCTGGCAGCGACACTGCATGGTTTGTCCCCGGATGGGAATCAGTTTGCTTGATTCCAGCCGGTGGTTGCTTGTCAGACATTACTTTTTGTTGTTTCCCGTTGAGAATTGCTTTGACCACGCTTTTGGAGATGGTCCAGACCGGACCTCCGGAAGGGTGGTTAATGTTGTCCCCTGCTGGGGAGTGTCTGTGGTGAAAATCTGGTGACCACCGAACTGACGTTCAGGGCCCTTTGGCCCCACTGCGGGGTTGAGTGTGGTTCACTGTGGTTGACTGTGATCTCGTAATGCCTGAAAACACCCAAGGTTTTTTAGTTTGACAAGGTGACTGATGAGAATAACCACATGGCAACATGAAGAAAACAACTTTTGTGCGGTATTTTGGCTGCAAACATGACTTGGCACATTTCATGAAGTTGTTAATTTTGGTTTTACAAAGGTTTCTGTTCAAACTTTCTTCAAACAATCATCTGGACTAGAACCTATTTTGTGAGCTTTCATCAGAAAGGAAGGAAGAAAAGAAGGGAGAAACTTTTGAGATAACTATGGAGAACAGAGAAAATGAATTCATAATCTTATTTCAGGCTACCCCCTCCCGTCTCCGCCCCTCACATGACTGTTTCAGCCAATTGTGAATATGTAAATTTCATGCAGCCCTCTATTAGCTGAGAACTGGGCTAGCTGATGCTGAGGACAATAGTCCCAAAGCAAAAAGGGAGCAGAATAGAAAATCTCCCGTAGACACATCAGAGTAGCCTTCTGCAGTCAGAATCTTTGTAAATGAACATTGTCTCCCTTCTCCAAACAGTTCTACATAATGAAATGGATTGTAAAATGATTAAAACATAATTGAGGAGATACTTTCTTGTCCTGTAAAATTAGTTTAATAGCTAAGGTGATGACAATGTCAATTACAACCTGAAGCTTTCACTGTGTTAATCTTTGAGAAAGTTAAGGACTGAGCACTCTCTTTAAAGAAGTTTTAATTGATAGTTATTCCAGTAATGTGAAAATCTATCCCTGTTCTATCTTCACTGAAGCTCAGTGTGCTATAGAAGGGAAGGATGAGCAGGGGACGGGGATAGGAGACATAAAAATTCAGACAGGTGAATCTTCAGTTAAGTGTGCAACCTGGTTCCTGGTAGGAGGTTATTGCTTCCTTCTTTGGCCAACATATTGTTTGTTTTTGTCCAGTGAGAAGTCCCAAACTCTGTGTAACCTTACCAGTCATTAAAACAATTTTAGAATCAATCTGATATTTGACAAGTAGTTGTACTGTGAACCTCCCTCAGGACCAAAGTGACAAGCTGAGTTTCTTGGAGTGAGTTAAAATTCTAGCAGTAGCATTTTCGGCAAGACTGAGCTTGATGCAGCATTTCCCCTGAAGACCATAAAATAGAGTATTATAATGGCCTAATCTGATGGTTAGCAAGACACAGCATACAGAGTGACAAAGCTAGCAAACATTCCAGGTGTCTTGAAATAGCAGAGCTTTAAAATGTCATCCGTACTAGCATTAAATGGCACTAAGCATCTGCAATACATTACCTTTCTTTCCTTCAGGACAAATTGGAACTCTGAAGTTACCATATTTTACATATGTCCTAAATCAGAGGTTCCCAGACTGTGGGGTCAGCATCTCAGGTTGGGTCACATCTTCTACAGATGAAGTTTATATTTTTACTGGGTTGTCTGAGGTCATAGAATTATAGCTAATTCACAAATTGGGGTGTCACATGCAAAACTTCAGGAACCACTGCCCTTAATGGATTAAACTATACGCAATGCTGGGTTCTAAATTAGGTGTTACCACTCAGGAAAAGGATCTTGGAGTCATTGTGGATAATTCATTGAATACCTCAGCTCAATGTGTGCCAGCGACCAAAAAGGAAACAGAATTTTAGGAATTATTTAGAAAGGGATAGAAAATAAAAACAGAAAATATCATGTTATAAATCTATGGTGTGACCACATCTTAAATATTGTGTGAAGCTCTTGTCACCCCATCACAAGAAAACATATTTGGTAGAAATGGAAAAGATGCAGAGAATGGCAGCAAAAGTTACAAGGGTTGTGGAACAGCTTCTGCATGAGAAGTAGAGCTGAAATGGATAGTAAAAAATTATCCATTTTTTAATATCTAGTATCCCGGATAGCATGGCTGTTATTCGATAATTATTTGGTAACTGCAGAGGTTAATTGCCAAACCAGAATAATGAATATTACCAATTATCACATCACCGTTTACTGCATTACCATTTACCGCATTAAAGCATAACCCAAAGGGGAGGTTGTTGTTTTGTTGTTTGTTTTTTAATCAAACGGTAATGCAGTTAACTAGATAGACACCAGTATGATATTACACTGGATACCATATAACATCCAAATGGATACCAGTATATCCGTCTAGATACTGGGTATTACTGGTTACTCATTTCAGCTCGAACGAGGAGAGGCTCCAATAGGTTGTGGCTCTTTAACTTGGAGAAGAGACGACTGAGAGGGAAAATGCTAGAAGTTGATACCATCATGAGCAGTGTGGAACAAGTAAATAGGGAGCTGTTATTCACCCTCCTAAATAATAGTAGAACTAGGGTACAGTCCATGAAACTAACTGGCAGCATATTTGAAACCAACAAAAAGAATGACTTTTTTCACTCAGCACACCATTAACTTGTGGAACCTGATACCAGAGAGTGTTGTGAAGTCCACTAGCAAAAAAATTGGATGAATTCTTGGATGATAGATTCATAAATGGCTATTAATCAGGTAGCTTGTGGGATACAACCTCTGACTGTCAGAGCTGGAAGTGAACAGTGAGGAATGGATCATTCCATCATGACCTGTTCTGTCAAGTGACAGAGCGTGGCCACTGTTGGAAACAGGATGTTGGGCTCGATGGACCATTTATCCACCTGATCTGACACTTTCTATGTCAAATGTGTATCTCTCATGACTGTCCAACACCACAGAAAATGGTTTGAAAATTTAAGAGTTTGGGATATATATATACCAATAATAAATAAACAAATAAATAAATAAAGCAAACGTGCAAAAGTCCAACTTTAGCCATATTGAGTCACCAATAGCTTTTGATTTAGATTATCTGTCTTGATGGGCACTGCAAGTTGAAGAGAAACAAGTGGAGTGAAACCTGAGGTATAAACAGAGGTATT
This sequence comes from Sphenodon punctatus, assembly GCA_003113815.1. NCBI lineage: Eukaryota > Metazoa > Chordata > Lepidosauria > Sphenodontia > Sphenodontidae > Sphenodon > Sphenodon punctatus. Next base: position 1,109,174 of record QEPC01013253.1, read on the forward strand.
TAAGGCCACTTTTAAATGAGGCGCTTAAAAGCACCTCCAGAGCCCTGTATTTAAGAGGAGAGCCCCACCAGTAGTGTTTACACATTCCCTGCGCTACTGGAAGTGATGTGCCACCCATTTTCTTCAGTGGCAGCGGCTGCAGATGTGGGTCTTTCAAAGAGGCACGTTCTATAGACCTCAATTTTCAGGTCTATAGAATGCGCATCTTTGAAAGTCCCACATCTGCAGCCACCAACAATGAAGAGAACAGGAAGCACATCACTTCCAGGAATGTGGGGAGCATGTAAACACTCCCGCTCAACTTTCCTTACGCGGCTCCGGAGGCAGTTCTAAGTTCCTCATTTAAAAGTGCCCTTAGGCAGCAGAATTACTGTTGTTCTGTAATGTTGAGCAAAGATTCAGAAAGCCTGTGTGGAGAAGGCAGGCCCTCTTTGCATTAGGGGTGCAGGCTAATAGGATGTGTCAGGCCCCATTCTGTAGCGAACTTTGCTTATGGGCCAGCCCAGCAGAGACTCTGCTTGCCTTCTCTTGTACAGAGTAAATGTGTGCTGTTTCCTCCTTTGCTCGCAGCCCTTTGTCAAAGTTGCTGATGGAGGTGGGGGTAGTCAGGTACCCACTCACCTTTGCAGCCAATCATGGCATCTGGACATGCTCCTCCTCCTCCTCTGCATCTTGTCTAGGTGGGCTACTGGTATAGGGGGGAGGGGGGCAAGGTGAGGCTTCCTGGGTTCCTGAGCACACTCAATGCTGGAATAGAGTGACACTGACAGCTATTAGGTACCAAGCCAGAACATCTTTCCAGCATAGATGACAGGTTACATTAGATGGAAGGGGGGGGAGGACCAAGGGATGGGCAGGGGTTCTATAGGACGTCTGTGTCACCTGTGCTTTCCAGAATGGCTTCAATGGAGACATAGCATAATAGGGTGTACCTACGGGTAATTGGGTGCCTTACCAGCAAACTCCCTGCAACCTTGCAATATGGATGCTATGGAAGGGGGTAGGGGCTGGCATCTTTTATGCAAAGAGTGGTAGAGTCATTCTTCTACTTCAGTAGCACCTACCCATTCCCCTTATAGAATTACTAACACTCTTACACTCAACCTCAGAATTTAGGTCTTACACCCAACTCCATGTCATTTTTCTGTCTGTTTGTAACCTGACGACAGAAAAAGTATTTATTTATTTATTTATTTACCGTTTTTCTACCCCACCCCCTAACAGAGAAGTTTACAAGAAACATAAATAAAAATGTAATAAAAACACCTACATAAAATATCATTAAAACATTAAAATGCTAAAAATAAACTAAAAAAGCAGAACTCCCCCTCCCCAGCCCGCTCCACCCTACCTGTCTCCCTCTCCAAAGGCCCAGAGGAACAGCCAGGTCTTACACTGTCTTCGGAAAGAGAAAAGTGCGGGTCCAGGGGCCTCCATCAGGAGGGAGTTCCACAGTCTGGCCACCAAGAACATCCTCCCCATTGTCGCCACCCAGGCAACCTGGGGGATTTCGAGTCAGGCATCCTGGGCCAACTGCAGAGGCTGCAATGCTTTGGAGCAGTCACCAAGAATGCCTTCCCCATTTTCGCTACCTGAGAAACCCGGGGGATTAGATTTTGAGTCGGATATCCCAGGCCGACTACATGGGACGCAATGCTTTGGAGCAGCCACTGAGAATGCCTTTCTGCATACACTTAATATATTGATGGAACTTGAATAAGGGAACTCCTAGCCTCAAGGAACATAGGGGAGTAATTGGTCTTTCAGATAAGTGGGTTCAGGCCCTTTAAGGCTTTATATGCCAAAACCAGCACACCTTGAATTGTGCCTGGAAAGCTATTAGAAGCCAGTGCAGACTCAAAAGCCAAGGTACAATGTGTGCTTGGTGACCTACCCGAATCATAAGTCAGGTCATTGAAAGTGTACTTGCTATATTTGGTGCAATAGGACAGATGGCAGCTCCTCTTCTGCCCATGTTTCACCCCTTGGTTGGCCCCAGGGCCTGTGTAAAGGGTGCCCGCCAGATGTTCAACCAAAGCAGGAAGTGGCTGCTTCGGGACAGCACTACCAGCAGTGCTTTGGAACATCCCAGAGCATGCTGTCCAAATCTAGAGCCTGGCCATCCCTTGCCCTATTCAGTATCATGGAGCTGCAGGCTCCAGCCTAGAGCATTGGGTGAGTGCCACAACTCTATAGTACAGTTGGGGTGGGGACCAATCCAGGTCTGGAAGCAGGCTGACATGGTGGTGCTCTATGGTCGGCCAGACTCTGCGTCTGCTTAAAAACTCCCATTTTGCAACTCAGTTTCTGCATTTCAAAGTTGGTACATTACACAGTATATTTTGCCTAGTGCAATACAATATTACGTTTTTGTAGATCATGCACTGTAATACTGGGCTCAGGGCTCTTCCTTGCCTAGAAACAAGAGAAGTTTTTGATGTCCCCATATTTCTTTAGATAACAACTCTATGTGGATTCTTGGCGGCTGCACCAGGGCTGTGGAACTCGCTCCCAGTGGGTATCCGTCTCAGCCCAAATCTCCCGGCTTTCCGATACCAATGCAAGAATTGGCTCTTCTGCCAGCTATTGGGGAGGGGGATAGGTAAGGGGTGGATCTGGAGGGGGTGGGGTTCTGCTTTTTTGCATGCTGTTGGTTTGTACTGAATCTGTTTTTATCTAATTGTATTTTATTGTATTTATTGTTGTTCGCTGCCCTGAGCCGCAGAAGGCAGGAGGGGCAGGGTAAAAATGCATTAAATAATAAATAATAATAATACAAGTTGATATTCCAGAGTTTTACTATGGCGTTTTTTATACGAGACACACCCAATCATGCCCATGCAAAATCGTTGCATGGGCATGAGTGGGTGCCTCCTGGGTGCATGCAGCAGTTGGTGGTGCACGCTCCCACAATCCACGCAACTCCCCCTCACCTCCACCCATCACCCACTCCTGGAACAATTCACCAAAACGGAAATTGTTCCATGAATGGGGATGTGGGAAGAATCGGTGTGCAACCGTCTGCACCAGCACCCCTGCACTGCCCACGCTTCCATGCGCACAACGGTTCCCCCCCCCACACCCACATCCCTTTTAAAAAGGGCCTACAACTCCTCATCCTAGTTCTTCTTGGTATGAGGCAGACAGTTATATAACATTTTCACTCACTGCTTTCACACTGCTTCCATGTAAAGCAGGTTCCATTACATTATGATTTAAAAGAAACAAAAAAAACTGTCCCCTTTGATCTTGACTATATTTAGCCTGCTTTTTCTCCATTGTTTGAGAGATATAAGTTTTGCAAGATAATGTAATTTCTGGCATTTTGATTAATGGGTCTTGCTACACATAGCGACTTTAATATTAGTAGTAATTGCCACTATAGCTATAATAAGGCCTCACTTGCTTCTGAGCTGCTTTCTTACAGTGGTAGTCTTGCAATTTCTTTGTACATTTGTTTTATTACCGAGAATTCCGGAGGAAACTAAATGGGTGTATGTTTCTTCCATGGTCTCTTACCCATTCTTGTTCTCCCAGCACAGTACGGATTTTTGAGGCACTTCTAGGAAACCATATATTCTCTTTATTTCAATAAATGCCCTTACTTTAATTGTAAATGGCTAATCTCATTAATGGCTATTAATTAAAGGCAATTGCAATCAAAGGGCGGTATATTAATTTAACCCTACTAAATTCGAATGAAAAAAGCAATGCTGTTGTCCTGTGGGGTACACATGTACCCCGATACAGATTCAGTAAACAATGACAATTTATTTCAAAACTAGTAATTTTATTTTGAAAAGTAAAGGTTCAAATAACATTAACTATCTTTTGGAAATCAATGTATTTACAGACTGGCAGCAATTTTGAAAAAAAATGCTCCCTTGGAATGTAGTCATTCGCATTTCAAAAGAGACCATTTTGGACCATTGGAAGGAATCTTAGTCATGATGACCTAAAGGCATGTGGGGTCTAAATATACCCCAGAAGACACATACAGTCAGTGGAATGACAGTGTGGAAGGCTGTGTGTCTACAGGGGTATGGGTTTGTGGGTGTGGCTTATTTTATAACATATGCAAATTGATTTGTGTGGAGAAGACTGTCGTGTGTGTGTGTGTGTGTGTGTGTGTGTGTGTGTGTCTGCAGGGGGGATGGGTTTGTGTGTGTACACATACTGGCTTCAGTTGTCACATAAAATGAACATTGATTCAGGTCCATTTATTCCCATAGAATAAGTACCCGGGGTACAACTATATCCCAATATGGTCATTTCTATTGTGTTTAGAGCACAAGCATACCCTAGAGCCTCCTTTCATTCATAGGAAAGAAACGGTTAATGGCATCTCACTGTCCTTTTGGTATGTTATGTCCCTGGGAGCAGATGACAATGTCCTAAAAGGGCCAAGTCGGAGATCTGCTAACTTGTGAGTTATTGCTAAGGTGGCCATACCTCCCCTTTAAAAGGGGATGCTTATGAAAAATATATGGCCTCCCACATGTATTTTCCATAAGCATCCTCTTTTAAAGGGGAGGGATAGCCACCCTAGTTATTGCAGTAGATATGTGTCTGGGTTACAAAACTACCCCAAAACTCTGCATAAGAATAAGAAAGGGGTGCTCAACAGCTGTTATGAGGTCGAGTTCAGCTGCTTCAGAATCCAAAGTGCTGAAGGTGTTAGCCCAACTCGAGCAGGCTAATTTTTCTCTCAAGCTGTGGCACTCCCAGACCAAAAGGGAAACCAACCTGCTACCAGAGTTCTTGGTGTAGTTGAATAGAGCAAATATATATATATATATTTATCCCTCTTGGAAAGCAGTGAATACCACCAGTTGCAAAACTAATGGCCAGATTGTTTATTAGTGTCATTTCAGTTACTTCAGTAGCTGAGTATTTGGCCAATTAAATTAAACATATTGAGTATTGCTACCCCCCCTGCCTTGCTAATGTTCCTTTTCTCTTTTTTGCTACATATTAGCACAGTTTAAGTGAGCTCAGCATTTTGGCTAGGGATGGGCAAACAGATTGCGGTTCGGGTTCGGCTGTTCGGTTCAGCTTCGTTTGGTTCAGCCGTTAGGTTCGTTCGCCGGGTTTGGGTTCAGCTGTTCAGTTTAGCCATTCAGTTCGGGTTCGGTCATTTGGAAAAAAGTATTGCAAGAGCACGTGAAGCCGTGATCATGCCGGAAACCGGAAATTCGAGACCGTGCGGAGCTGTGTGGTGAGTGAGTGTGTGTTTGGCTGGGTGGCTGTTCGTTTTGTGTGTTTTGGCTTTGTTTGGGTTGGGTTTGGCTGTGCTGTTGTTGTTGTGGTGGTTGGTGAGTGTTGACGTGTGTTGTGGGTGACTGTGTTTTGGCTGTGTGTGATTTAAAAAAAAAAATGAAGAAAGCTGCAGTGCTGCTGTCTGATGTCTGGAGGTTTTATCACAAGGGCGACGGAATCGCCACATGCATGGTATGGTAAGGGGACTGGAACAACAGGGAATGAATTGCCCTATAACCTGACCTGTTAGGAAAGGAAGTCCCCTGCAGAGAGAGATTGGCCACCCAGGCCACCCACTTGTGGAAACAGAATGTAGGCAGGGCTTGACAGAGCATTGGTCTGACACAGTATGGCACTTCTTATGTTCCTATCTTTTTGTGCTCTTTTTAGATCTGCCAGAAAAGATTTAACCAGCAGAGGGAGGGGACCACATCAGGGCTCATCAGTCACATCAAGCGCACCCATGGCCTGAGAGTGATGTGGCAGGCAGCGGAGTCTGGTGTGGCCATGGACCCTCAGTGCCAGAAGAAGGGGGGGAAGGCAACCCACAAACAATGTCATGTAAGCCCTTCCCCCCCTCCAGCCCCGATGTGGAGATCCCCGGGCCCCAGGAGAATGCAGAAGCCAAGGCTTTTCGGGACCAGTTGCAGTGGCCCACCTGGGACTTCGTGGCTGCGGTCCAGCTCTCTGACGTCACCATGGAGAACCGCCTGGTGGAGCAGTTGCAGGTGGTGCAGGTGGAGAGGCAGAAGGTGGAGGCATACGACCAGTATGTCTCCGCCAAGATTTAATTTATAAGTTTCCTTTGAATGTTTGCTTTTGGTTTTTAGAATGTTGTTGTTGTTGTTCTTGTTTTGTTATGTAAATAGTTTTAATAAAAGTTGTTGTATTTCTTTTTACGTGCTTCGTTTGACCTGACCAAACTTTTATCCCTATGTGCTGAAGTTGGTGCTAGCAGCAGGTACAAGAACGCACACAGGCAGGCACATATAAAATGTTGTGTGTTATATTCCATTTCATTATGGTAGGTTGTGTGCTGGATGTGGGCAATGGGTGCATGATAACAGATGGGAGTTCTTCCTGGTTCTGGCAGGTGGCAGTCAGGGTAGCTGGATACACCTACCTTTCCCCCTCTAACCCCCATCTCCCTCATTCTAGCTGGAAACCTCTCTCTTTCTCTCTCTCTCTCTCTGGCCATATAGTGCAGGTGACAGCATGGGTGGGATCGTGTCTCTCTCTCTCCTTCAAGCAGTGGGTGGACTTTCTCTCTATCTCTTCTATTTCTCTCTCTGTTGGCAGCAACCTGGGCAGGCAGACAGGCACCTTGACATGAGAGGCAGGAAGGCGGGCTGAGGCAGGCTTTGAGCTTGGCGGCAACCTGGGGTACAGAACCCTTGGCACACACAGCATATAGGTCTGGCAGCAGCAGCTGTTTCTTCATGCCATGACATCATGGCACAGACAGCATATAAGCCTGGTCTGGGGGACATTGGCACTGAAAGAAGCAGACATTGGTGGCCATGGTACAGAACCCTTTGCATGGATAGCACAAAGACCAAGGCCTGGGGGCCATCTCCATGAGCAGAATGACGGAAAATGGGAGGAGGTCTTGAGACTGAGGTGAGACAGGAAAGCAAGTAAAACTCCCCACCCACACCTAGTCACCTACCTAAATACCCACATACTAAATAACTGTGACAGAGACACAAACATATGGGTATAATGTCAAATAACCAATCCCCCTCACCCCAGATTGTCACCCATTGGCACAACTTTGCTAATGTGCATGCCTTGCGTGATATACTTTATTGACGGCCCGATGCAAGAGAGCCATCAGCACCTTAAAGTCCAAGAGCACTGAGGTCCAGGCTAAGAATGATGAGGGGACAGAGGTTAGAGGGTTGGGCAGGGGATGGTTCCTGCTTGCTGGAGAGGGTGGATGTTCCCTGGCATTTTCTTGGTAACCAAGGCAAAGCCACAGAACAAGGATCCTGGACTCTAGGAGAAGTTTAAGATTCTTTTAGGATTGAGATCATCCTGGGCGAGCTCCAAATCGTCAGAAGGTAAGCAAACCGAGTACATCATCACTGCGGAAATCCTCAAGGAACTCAGCATTGAATGCAGGTTGCACAACCGGATATGCGTCATCGGTCAAATCTGCGAAGTGGAGATGATTCGGAATGTGATCTGTAGGGAAGTGCGAACATGAACAGTCAATCCTAAGAGATAGGCGAGCATTGTTGCGAAGGGATGGGCAATCGCAGATAGCCTCCATTTCCTGCAGCTGATCAAAAGGGAGTCAGGTACAGGATCTCCCATTCCACCCCATTGTAATATTCACCCAGCCCCTGCCTGCCAGCGCACTCATCCGAGCTATTGCAGTCTACAAGATTGAGGAGCAAATGGCTGATGTGAAATACCAGCAGCAGCGGCAGACATTGGATTGCCAGGGCACAGTACCCATGGCACAGCAGAAAGCACTACAGCAGCAGCAGGATTGACAGCGCCCTGTGAATGAAATGACGGCCCCAGACCCATCATGGTGGGTTCTAGGGCTAGAAGAGTGGCAGTGTGTAGATATTGGCCACAGCCCCAGAGCCCTGACAGTGGGTCCTGGGGCTGGATTGGCTGCTTCTTGATGTGGTGGAACGACAGCGCGATGTGCGAGGAATGATGGCCCCGGACCCATGACGGGTGGGTTCTGGGGCTAGAGTGGCAGTTTCTGGATCTTGGCCACAGCCCTCTCTGTCTGTAACTTGGCCCAAGAACCCTGATGGTGGGTCCTGGGATTGGAGTGGCTGCTTCTTGATATGGTGGAATGACAGCACAATGTGCGAGGAATGATGGCCTCGGTTCCATGCCGGTGGGTCCTGGGGTTAGAGTGGCAACATGTAGATATTGGCCACAGTCCTCCCTGCCAGTAACATAGGCCCCAGAGCCCTGACAGTGGGTCCTGGGGCTGGAGTGGCTGCTTCTTGATGTAGTTGAAAATTGGTTCTCTGTGTGAGGAATGATGCCCTGGACCCATCATGTTGGGTCCTGGGGCTAGAGTGGAAGTTTGTAGATATTGACCACAGCCCTCCCTGCCAATAATGTAGGCCCCAGAGCCCTGACAGTGGGTCCTGAGGCTGGAGTGGCTGCTTCTTGATGCGGTGGAATGACAGCACAATGTGCGAGGAATGATGGCCCCACACCCATGGCCGGGGTCCTGGGGCTAGAGTGGCAGCTTCTGGATCTTGGACACAGCCCTCCCTGCCTGTAACTTGGCCCCAGAACCCTGATGATGGGTCCTGGGGTTGAAGTGGCTGCTTCTTGATGTGGTGGAACAACAGTGCAATGTGGGAGGAATGATGGCCCTGGACCCATGACGGTGGTGGGGCTAGAGTGGCAGCATGCAGATATTGGCCACACCCCTCCCTGCCAGTAATGTAGGCCCCAGAGTCCTGACAGTGGGTCCTGGGGCTGGAGTGACTGCTTCTTGATGTAGTTGAAAAGAGGTTCTCTGTGCGAGGAATGATGGCTCTAGACCCATCATGGTTGGTCCTGGGGCTAGAGTGGCAGTTTGTAGATATTGGCCACAGCCCTCCCTGCCAGTAACATAGGCCCCAGAGCCCTGATGGTGGGTCCTGGGGCTGGAGTGGCTGCTTCTTGATACGGTGGAATGACAGCGCAATGTGCGAGGAATGATGGCACCGGACCCATGACGGTGGGTCCTGGAGCTAGAGTGGCAGCTTCTGGATCTTGGACACAGTCCCCCCTGCCTGTAACCTGGCCCCAGGTGGGTCCTGGGGCTGGAGTGGCTGCTTCTTGATGTGGTGGAATGACAGTGCCTCTGTACAAGGAATGATGGCCCCGGACCCATGCCAGTGGGTCCTGGGGATAGATGAGTGGCAGCTTGTAAGTATTGGCCACAGTTCTCCCTGTCAGTAATGTAGGCCCCAGAACCATGACAGTAGGTCCTGGGGCTGGAGTGGATATTTCTTGATGCAGTTGAACGATGGCTCTCTGTGAGTGGAATGATGGGCCCCAGAACCCGTGGCACAGAAAGCATGGGTGGCATTGGCAGCAGCAGCAGACATTGGATTACCGGGGTACAGAACCCATGGCACAGACAGCATATAGGCCTGGGGGCCATTGGCACTAGCACCAGCAGACATTGGTTCAGGTTGCCAGGGTACAAAACCCTTGGCACAGACAGGATATAGGCCAAGGGTTCTGTACCCTGGCAACCTGAACCAATATCTGCTGGTGCTAGTGCCATCAGTGTGGTGCTAGTGCCTGGGGGCCAAAGCACCAACATACAATGGTTGTCAGGGTACAGAACCCTTTGCTCAGACAGCATATAGGCCTGGATTGGGGGCCATTGGCATTAGCACCAGCAGACATTGGTTGCCAGGATAGAGAACCCTTGGCACAGACAGCATAAAGTTCTGGCCTGGGAGCCATTGGCACTAGCACCAGCAGAGACTGCTTGCCGGGAAAGGCAGTCAGATGGCGTGGCATGTGCAGCATTCAGGCAGACTGAGGCAGTGTTCGAGCTCTGCAACGTGGGCAGGCGGGCAGGCAGGAAGCATGGCATGAGAGGCAGTAGGGCAGGCAGACTTTGGCAGGTTTTGAGCTAGGCAACCTAGGTGGGCAGACAGGCACCTTTGCATGGGAGGTAGGAAGGCAGACTGAGGCATACTTTGAGCTTGGCGGAAAGCTGGATGGGCAGACAGGCAGTGTGGCATGGGAGGCAGTAGGGCAGGCAGACTTTGGCAGGCTTTGAGCTAGGTATCCTGGGTGGGCAGATAGGCACCATGGCATGGGAGGCAGGAAGGCAGACTGAGGCATGCTTTGAGCTTGTCAGCAAGCTGGGCGGGAAAACAGGCAGCATGGCATGGGAGGCAGTAGGGCAGGCAGGCTGGGATATTGGCAGCAGGGCACTCAGATAGGCTAGCAAAGTATGTGCAGCGCAAGAGAACAAGAGCCAGTCAGTGTCACATAGACGGGCCGAGATCGTGTAGCCATAGGCCGGCTCGTAGGCTTACAGTTTGTTTCCCAAAGCCACCCTGTGCCATGAGGTCACTGAGATAAGGTGGCCGAGGCCGTCTAGTATGAGAGAGAGAGAGAGAGAGAGAGAGGGGGGGGCAGGGCGTGTTCCAGACATTGGGAGGGAGGGACAGCACCTCAACAGCAGAGGAGCAGTAACCCTAGCCCAGATTGAGGAGGAGGAGCCCCGTCCCAAGACTGCCCCTGGAATGGGATGGCATGTGCCACTGCACCATCACTCCTTGTCCAGGGGCAGCTTGGGGAATCCCAGCAGCAGAAGGTTCACCTTCAGGAACAGCAACTGCTCCACCAACTTGGCCCCCAGTCTCAGGCGGTGCAGGGCGCAAATGTCCCCCACGATAGAGAACACTCTCTTGCTGGGGACGCTGGTTGGTGGGCAGGTCAGGATACCCTTGGCCACTTTCGACATGGCCAGCCACACATTGGTCTTGCCAGCCCAGTAGGTCAAGGGATAGGCTGCTGGGATCAATGCATAGCTCCTCCTCCAGGTAGGTCTCCACTGCTGCTAAGATGCCATCATACTCCCTCTGGTAGCTCTGGGTGGGAACCAGCTGCCCCACCACCCTTAGCCATGCTGCTTCCCTTTTGTGCTGGGCCCCATGCTCCCCAGAGTGGACTGCACAGAGGAGGAGCTGCTGGCAGTAGGGGTCCTGCTTCTGCTGCTGCTACTGCTCATCCTGGTGCTGGTTCTGCTGCTACTGCTAGGGCTGGGGGCAGGGATAGACCCAGATGTCTGGAAGGGGTCGCTGCTCCCACTCCCACCATACCCAGGGGCATCCTGCTGCATGACCCGCTCTGCCTGCCGGATCTTCTGCACCAGTGCAACCTTCTGGAGGCCATAGACCACTGTTTCACGTGCTATGCTGGCCTTGATCCTGGGGTCCAGCATGGTTGCCAGGACATATTCCTCCCAGCTCAGGTGCTCGTCAAAGCACACACTCAGACCCACCTTCAGATTCCATGCTAGGTCAAACGCCTCTTCTGACATCTTCCTGACCGGAGGACCATAATCCCGCCCCCCAAGAATCTCGTCCAGGCTCCGGTGGAGACTACGGACCAGTGGGGTCACCTGGCTGAGGGTGGCGGTGGAGATGGTCACGGTCTCCATCACGGCCATGAACGGTCTCAGGATGAAGACCATCTGAGCAATCATCTCTCATTCCTCCCTGTTGTACCCTGGAGGTGCCTCAATGTCTGTCTCCAGTTCCACCTGATGCAGGGTGGATTTATGTTCAAGAAGCCACTCGAGCATCAGGAAGATGGAATTCCACCTGGTGGAGACATCCTGGACCAGCGTGTGCACCGGGGACCCTTGCTCGGCCTGCTTCTCCCAGAGGAGCTCGTTGCCCTTCATGCTGTGGTTGGAGAAGCCCACCAGCTTCCTTCCCCGCTCAACCAGGGAGCTAAGGGTGCCTTCCCCAACCCCCTTCTCCCCCAAGCCCAGAGCGTCCTTCACCACAAGATGGAGGGTGTGTGTGGTGAAAGGGATGCTTATGAAACCCCCGTCATGGACTGCCTATAGTATATTGACCGCATTGTTCATGACCACACACCCCTTGGTGAAGGCCGCACCTGGCATGATCCACTCCCTCACCATGGTGGCCAGGGCTGCCTCGAGGTTACTCGAGGTATGGGAGCTGTCCATGACTTGTGCCTGAAGCAGGGCCCATCTATACCCTCTTCAGGTCCCCTCCTGCCATTGCCAAATGCTGTCACTGGGTCCTGCCACCAGTGTGCAGTCACTACCAGGTAGGTTTGTTGGGCGTTTCTGGCAGACCACAGGCCTATGGTGAAGTAGACCGTTGCCCCCCCAGCCCCTACCAGCAACTCCCTCACCCGCTCCTTCAAAGCCCTGTAGAGCTGTGCCACTACGATTCGACTCAGGGTGGAGCGGGAAGGCATCTTAACGTTTTGGGCCAGGGATCCAATCAGCCACTGGAAGCCCTTGTCCTCCACAATTGACAAGGGCTGGCCATCCAGGGCAATCATTTCTGCTAACAGGTGCTAGCCTTTCCCTTGGAAGTCAGTGCCATGGCGCCCTGACAATGGCCTTGACAGATTCCCCCACCCCATCTCCTCCATGGTGGACTGACGGCGCTGCTGGGGAGGCTCCTGCTGCTGTTTTGCCCCCATACTGCTCCTGCTGCTAGAGGCAGCAGCAGTTGGTGCAAGACGCTGGCCCGCTGAAGGAGCCGGGTGAGTGGCCGCTGGAGTCGGGAACCCACTGGCATCCATTTCCCCTGCCTTCCTGCTGAGTAACAGAACACTGTGGCATGTCTTGAGGTGCCTCGTCATTGCAGTTGTGCCAAGGTTGGTGAGTCCCACATTGCAGTTGTGCCCACGCTTCACCAGCTTATTGCACAGTGTGCACTGCACCTCTCTGGGATCATCTGCCTGCACCTGTTTAAAATGATCCCAGACTGAGGATTTCCCCCCACCTCCTGACTTCTTGTCCGCCCCGGAGGACGCACTGCTGCCAGTGTTGCTGAGAGGGGGAGAACTTGGTGGCACTGGCAACACAGCTCTGGGAGTAGGGTCAGACATCACCTCAGCTACAGACATCTCCTCTGCAGCACTAGTGTCTGCCTCTGACTCACTGTCTGCAATCACGGTGATGTCCCATGAAGGGGAATACTGGG
>QEPC01013253.1:1136463-1172061 GCA_003113815.1 Sphenodon punctatus
CAGCGGCGAGCGGCGGCGACGATGGAGGCGGCGGCGGTGGCAATGCCGGCCGCGGCGGCGAGGAATCAACCCCCCCCGGCACCACCCGCAAACAGGTGAGTCCAGGTGGGGGAGGGTTGGAAGGAAAAATCCCCGCAGCAGGCAGGCTCTGAGGCTCCAGCCGCTGCCTGTGGGCTTTTAGCCCCCGCTACTTCCGCAGTTGAAAATTGGCTCTTTGTGCGAGTAATGACAGGCCCCAGAACCCGTGACACAGAAAGCATGGGTGGCATTGGCAGCAGCAGCGGACATTGGATTACTGGGTCCTGGGGCTGGAGTGGACGTTTCTTGATGCAGTGGAAAGACATCGCCTCCATGCAAGGAATGATGGCCCCAAACCCATGATGTTGGGTCCTGGGGCTGGAGTGGCAGCTTCTAGATACTGGCCACAGACCTCCCTGCCAGTAACGTAGCCCCAGAACCCTGACGGTGAGTCCTGGGGTGAGTGGCTGTTTCTTGATGCTGTGGAATGACTTCGCCTCCATGCGAAGAATAATGGCCCCAGAACCATGATGGTGGGTCATGGGGCTAGCTAGAGTGGCAGCTTCTGGATATTGGCCACAGCCCTCCCTGCCTGTAACTTGGCACCAGAATCCTGGTGGTGGGTCCTGGGGATGGAGTGGCTGTTTCTTGATGCGGTGGAAAGACATCGACTCTGTGTGAGGAATGATGGCCCCAGACCCATGATGGTGGGTCCTGGGGCTAGAGTGGCAACTTCTGGATATTGGCCACAGCCCTCCCTGCCAGTAACCTGGCCCCAGAAACCTGAGGGTGGGTCCTGGAGCTGGAATGGCTGTTTCTTGATTTGGTGGAATGACATCATCTCTGTGTAAGGAATGATGGCCCCAGACCCATGACGTTGGGTCCTGGGGCTGGAGTGGCAGCTTCTAGATATTGGCCACCACCCTCCCTGCCTATAAATTGACCCCAGAACCCTGATGCCAGGTCCTGGGGATGGAGAGGCTGTTTCTTGATGTGGTGGAATGACATTGCCTTTGTGTGAGGAATGACGGGCCCCAGACCCGTCACAGACAGTATGGGTGGCATTGTCATCAGCAGCAGACGTTGATTGCCAGGGTACAGAACCTTGGCACAGACAGCATATAGGTCTGACCTGGGGGCCATTGGCACTAGCACCAGCAGACATTGGTTACCACAGTACAGAACCCTTGCCACAGACAGCATATAGGCCTGGCCTGAGGGCCATTGGCACCAGCAGACATTGGTTACCACGGTACAGAACCCTTGCCACAGACAGCATATAGGTCTGGCCTGGGGAACATTGGCACCAGGAGACAGTGGATTGCCAGGGTACAGAACCCTTTGTACAGATAGCATATAGGCCTGGGGGCCATTGGCACTAGCAGCAGCAGCCATTGGTTCCCGGGGCAGGCAAGTCATGTGGCATGGCATGAGCAGCAGTCAGACAGAATGAGGCAGGGTTTGAGCTTTGCAACCTGGGTGGGTGGGCAGACAGGCAGCGTGGCATGAGAGGCAGGAAGGCGGACTGAGGAATGCTTTGAGCTTGGTGGCAAGCTGGGCGTGCAGACAGGCAGCGTGGCATGGGAGGCAGTAGGTCAGGCAGGCTTGGACATTGGCAGCAGAGCACTCAGATAGGCTAGCAAAGTCTGTGCAGCACGAGAGAGTGAGATCCAGTCAGCGTCACAAAGGTAGGCCAATATCTTGTAGCCATAGGCCGGCTGATCCCTACTGGATCAGCGATATAAGGGTACCTTCCCAAATCCCCTTTAGGGATGGGTGAACAGAACGGGGTTCGGATATTCAGTCGTTCAGTTTTAAACCCGAGTTTGGGTTCGATGGTTCGGTTCGGTTCGGTTCAGTGGAGTTTGGTTTGGCCGAACATTCAAAAATAGCGAAACCGAAACAAAATTGAAATCGTAACCTAATTTTCAGAACTGAAAATATGTTTTTCCTGCCCCCGAACTCATCAGAAAACGAACGAACTGTTCGGTCATCCAAGAGTTCGGTTCGGACGTTTGGTTTGGACGTCCGAACAGACTGAATTCGGTCTGAACTCTGAACATACGAACTGCTTTCGCCATCCATAATCCCCTTACCTCCCAAGCACAGAGCGTCCTTGACCACCAGGTGGAGGGTGTGTACGGAGCAAGGGATGCTCGTGAAGTCCCCATCACGGACTGCCTTGAGTATATTGGCCAAGTTATCAGTCACCACAAACCCCGGCATGAACGGTGCACCTGGCGTGACCCACTCCCCCACCACAGCATTCAGGGCAGCCTCTATGTTCCTGGTAGAGATGGGTGAACAGAACCGAGTTCGGAAATTCGATTTGGTTCGGTTCGAAAATTGAGTTCGGTTTGCAAGTTTGGTTCGGTTGACCAGAATTCGAGTTCGGTCTGAACTCCGAATTTCCGAACAGAGTTCGGAAATTCAAACCCCATTGAACTAAATGGAATATTATCTTATAGGGATGGGTGAACAGAACTGAGTTTGGAAATTCAGTTCGGTTCGGAAATTCGGTTCAGTCGACCGAACTATTCAAGTTCGGTCCAAACTCTGAACTTCCGAACCGCATTCACCCATCCCTAGTTCCTGGCAGTGTGGGGGCAATCCATGACTTCCACCTGAAGCAGGGTCCACCTATACCCTGCTTCAGGACCCCTCATGCCACTGTCAAATGCCGATTCTGGGTCCTACCAACAGTGTGTCATCACCGCCAGGTACGTATGCTGGGCATTCCGGCTGGACCACAGGTCAGTGGTGAAATGGACAGTAGCACCCCCAGTCCATGCCAACTGTTCCTTCACCCGCTCCTTCAAAGCCCCATACAGGGCTGGCACCACCGTACGACTGAGGGTGGTGTGGGACAGCAGCTTAAACTGTGGGGCCAGGAACCCCATCAGCCGCTTAAACCCGGTGTCTCCGACAATAGAGAAGGGATGGTCATCAACAGCAATCATCTCACCCAACAGGTATGTCACTTTCTCTTGAAAGCCATGCTGCCCTCCAGCTGCCGATGGCCTTGGCAGCTGTCCCCATCCCAGCTCCTGCATTGTGGGCTGACGCTGCTGGCAAGGCTGCTGCTCCTGCTGCTCCCCACTAGCAGTGATACTGCTCCTGCTGCTAGATGCAGCCACTGGAGCAGGACGGTTGCCCAATGAAGGAGGTGGATGACTAGGTGCTTGGGTCAGGAACCCACTGTGATCCACTGACCCTGCCTCCCCACTTAACATTGTAGCACTGTGGCATGATTTCAGGTGCCTTGACATGGGGGTCATCCCCAGGTTGGTGGGCACCTGCCCACGCTTCACCACTTTATTGCACAAAGTGTACTGTACCTCAAGCGGAACATTTGCCTACACCTTAAAATTCTCCCAGACCCATGATTTTTTAGCCCCTCCTGACTTCTGGCCCACACTGGGTGATAAACTTCTCAGAGGGGCAGGACATGGTGGCACTGGTGACACAGCTTGTTGGGGGACAGCAATCACCTCAGCAGCACCAGATACAGAGTCCTCCTCCACAGAAATCTCTGCATCACTGTCTCCATCCCCAAACAGAGTGATGGAGGCTGCTGGACTCCCCATGCTGCTCCCACTCTGAGCAGCACTCTTCGCCTGCCCCCTATAGCTGCTGTTGCTGTTGCTGCTGCTATGCTCCCTTCTTCCATTGCCCGGGGATCGGACCCTGCCTCTAGCAGCCAGGGTGAGATCCATCAGCCCTGGACTGCTTTGGGGGATTGCCTCTATAATTATGGGGGAGTTGGGGGACAATGGTGACCCCCTGAGGATCTTCTTGCACTGAGTCGCCTGGTCCTGCAGCCGAGGATGAGACAACCTCAGTCGCCTGCAATGCAGACATTACAGTGCCCTGCATCACAGTGGGGGATGCTGTCAGGAGGCGACGTCTAACACCCTGACCCCTAGTGCCACTGGGAGCACTAGTGCTGCTCGTGCTGGGAGAGGAAGAACAACAATCAGCTCGTGCTGGGAGAGGAAGAACTGGTGAGGTTGCAGCTCGTCTGCATACGCTCCCAGCATCCTCGGCTGTCATCGCTTGAGGACACCACGACTCTCCTGGGGCTGGCCTTCCTGCCACCCCAAGCTCCACCGACCAGCGGGCCAAGAACTGGTGAGGCTGCAGCTCGTCTGCATACGCTCCCAGCATCCTCGGCTGTCATCGCTTGAGGACACCACGACTCTCCTGGGGCTGGCCTTCCTGCCACCCCAAGCTCCACCGACCAGCGGGCCAAGAACTGGTGAGGTTGCAGCTCGTCTGCATACGCTCCCAGCATCCTCGGCTGTCATCGCTCGAGGACACCACGACTCTCCTGGGGCTTGGCCTTCCTGCCGCCCCAAGCTCCACCGACCAGCGGGCCGAAAAGCGCGCGCCTAAAGGCGCGCGCCTTACAGGTACTTTTCTCCATTTCTTTTCTACTGTACTTCCCCCTCCTATCTTACTCACTAACATGTCTGCCCTATTTTCTCGCCTTTTCTTTCCCTCCTCTCCTTCTCCTCTTCCTGTCCATCTTTTTCTTCCTCTACTTTTCTCCTCCCAGCTTCTTCCTCCCCCCAACCGATCACCACTCTCTAACCTCCCCCATACATCCTTTGCTCCCTTGGCTACTTTCTCTCATTGCTCCCCTTCCACTCCTGTCTCTAGCCTTCCTCGATGCTCCCCTTCTCCCAATCTTATCCCTATTCCTCCTGTCTCTAGCCTACCACGACGCTCCCCTTCTCCCAATCTTATCCCTATTCCTTGCCTCCCCCCTCATCAACTACCATTTTTCTGCTCCCTCTGGAACTGTCGCTCATCTATCAGTAAAGCTCCCTATATCCATGATCTTTTCCTCTCTCGCTCCCTCCAGCTCCTTGCCCTTACTGAAACTTGGATCACTCCCTCGGACTCTGTCACGCCTGCTACCCTCTCCTGTGGGGGTCTCTCCTTCTCTCACCAACCCCGCCCTGAAGGACGGGGTGGTGGGGTGGGCCTCCTTCTTGCTAAATCCTGTCAGTTCCAACCAATTTCTCCTCCCCCCTCTCTCTCCTTCCATACCTTTGAGGCTCACTCCGTGCGCCTCTACTCCCCCCTCCATCTACGTGTTGCTGTCATCTACCGTCCCCCTGGTCCTCTCTCTTCCTTTCTTTCTGACTTTGAGTCCTGGCTCACTTTCTTCCTCTCTGTTGATATCCCCACTCTCATCCTTGGTGACTTCAACATTCATGTTGATGACCCATCTCAGCCCTCAGTCTCTCGCTTCCTCTCCCTAGCCTCCTCCTTCAACCTCCACCTTTGGACCAACTCCCCCACCCATACTAATGGCCATTCTCTTGATCTTGTCCTCTCTAGAAACTGCTCTGTCGCTGATCTCTCCTTCGATCCTCATCCTATATCAGACCACTTCCTTGCCTCTTTCAACATTTCCCACTGTCCCCCCTCCTCTTCCCCTTCTCTACGCCCCTTCCGTGACCTTCAAGCTATTGATCCCCTGGACTTTGCCTCCTCTCTCTCTCCCCTTCTTCCTACAGTCTTCTCTTCCTCCTCCCCTGACTCCGCTGTCTCTGCTCTCAACGCCTCTCTCTCCTCCACACTTGACTCCCATGCCCCTCTCTCTTCCCGCCCTGCCTTCTCCCACAACCCCCGTCCTTGGCTCACCCCTAGTATCCGCCACCTCCGTTCTTGCACTCGTGCTGCTGAACGACTCTGGCGCAAATCCCATTCTCACGCTGACTTCCTTCACTTCAAATTCTGTCTCTCCACCCTTACTTCTGCTATCTCCCTTGCTAGACAACACTACTATGCCTCCCGCATTGAGTCCTGTTCTCGGGACCCTCGCCGCCTGTTCTCTACCTTTGACTCCCTCCTCAAGCCTCCCTGTCCTCCCCCTCCTTCTTCCCTTTCTGCTCAGGATCTTGCCTCCTTCTTCACCTCCAAGATAGACAAGATCCGCCTCGACATCGCTTCCCACTCCTCTCTTCCCACTCCCACCCCTCTCCCTCCTCCCCCTCCTTCTCTCATGTCCTCCTTCTCCCCTGCCTCCCTTAAGGAAATCTCCTCTCTGCTCTCCTCCTCCAACCCTTCCACTTGCCCCCTTGATCCCATTCCTTCCCGCCTCCTCACCTCCATTACTCCCACTGTCGCCCCTTCCTTCCTGCACATCATCAACCTCTCCCTCTCTACTGGCTCTTTCCCTTCTGCCTTCAAACATGCCACAGTCTCTCCTATTCTCAAAAAGTCCACTCTTGACCCCTCTGACCCTTCTAGCTATCGTCCTGTCTCACTCCTTCCTTTTGCTTCCAAGCTGCTTGAACGTGTTGTCTACTCCCGCTGCCTTGACTTCCTATCCTCCAACTCCTCCCTTGACCCCCTCCAATCTGGCTTCCGCCCCCTTCATTCTACTGAAACTGCTCTCGCTAAGATCACCAACGATCTTCTGGTGGCTAAATCTAAACGTCTCTATTCCATTCTTGTCCTCCTTGATCTCTCTGCTGCCTTCGATACTGTTGACCACTCACTCTTGCTGGATTCCCTTCACTCCCTTGGCTTTTGTGGCTCTGTCCATAACTGGTTCTCCTCCTACCTCTCTGACCGCTCCTTTAATGTGTCTCTCTCCAACTCCGCCTCCTCCTCCTTCCCCCTCTCAGTTGGTGTTCCTCAAGGCTCTGTTCTTGGCCCTCTCCTCTTCTCGATCTATACCTCATCCTTAGGCAAACTCATTGCCTCCCATGGCTTCCAATACCACCTCTATGCTGATGACACTCAACTCTATCTCTCTACTCCCTCTCTCTCTCCCTCTGTTCAAGCTCGTCTCATCAACTGTCTCTCTGACATCTCTACCTGGATGTCTCAACGTCAACTCAAACTCAACATGGCTAAAACTGAACTCCTTATCTTCCCCCCTCATCCTTCCTCTCCTTCCTCACTGTCAATAACTATTGATGGAGTCACCATCCTGCCTGTCCCCCAAGCCCGTAGCCTAGGCTTCATCTTTGACTCACCCCTTTCTTTTAAACCCTACATTGACTCTGTTGCTAAATCCTGTCGCTTCTCCCTCCATAACATTGCTAAGATTCGCCCTTTTCTCTCTGTCTCGTCTGCCAAAACTCTTGTTCATGCTCTGGTCATCTCTCGCCTCGATTACTGTAACCTCCTTCTCACTGGCCTTCCCCGGTCTCACCTTTCTCCCCTCATCTCTGTCCAAAACTCTGCTGCCAGGGTCATCTACCTCGCCAGTCGCTTCGACCATGTGCAGCCCCTCCTCTCTTCGCTTCACTGGCTTCCCCTTCCTGAACGAATCCTGCACAAGCTCCTAGTCTTCACCTATAAAGCTCTTCACAACCTTGCTCCCCCCTACCTCTCTGCACTTATCGCCCTCCATACTCCAGCCCGTGCACTTCGCTCCTCCTCTGTCCCTTCTCTCACCCTTCCACGCCTTCCCTGCTCCCCTAAGCGCCTTCGTCCCTTCTCACTTGCTGCCCCCCATGCCTGGAACTCCCTCCCTGTCCACATCCGCCTTGCCCCCTCCCTTCATACCTTCAAATCTCTCCTTAAAACTCACCTCTTTCGCTCTGCTCTGTCTGACTCTTTATCCTGCTGAGCCACTATTCCTATACCTACGATCGGTTTACCCTTATCCTTGCAACATGGACCTGCCTGCTGTCATTCTCATCGTAACCAAGCCAAGTACGTGCACTTGAGACCTCGCATCTTCATGAATGTTAGACCCCTTGTCTCTCCCTCTGTTCCCCTTCCTATGTCTCTCCCCCAGCTCCTGTCGCTCAGATTGTAAGCCCTAGGGGCAGGGACCGTGTCTATTTTATTACTTTGTAAAGTGCCATGTACACTGCTGGCACTATATAAATGTTTGTTAATAATAAATAATAATAATAATCAGGCCTGCAAAGCTTGGGGTGTGGTGATGGGCTGCTGCTTCTGCCTGCTGGCACTCTGCTGGCCAGGCCTCTGCCAGCTCTACCACGTGCCTGGCTTGCGGGCAGCAGATCGACCTCGCCCTCTCCTTCCTCCCTTCTCCATTTCTCCCACCAAAAGAATGCACAGATATTTTATAAAATATTTTTTTTATTTTTCTTTACATTTTTAATCTAATATTAAAATATATAATATATATTTAGTGTAATATATATATTATACTAAATCTAACTGCTATTAACTATCTAACTATTATAAAACCAATGGAACTAAATAATGGAATATCTAACACCTAGTCCTACAAACACACTCTAAAACTGAATCACTGATCTCTATAAACTATAACTAAGATAACTTAACTGTAATAACTAATAACTAACTCCTACCTAACTACTATAATCTCTCTCTATATATAAATATACAATATTACACAGGGATGGATGGTTCATGCAGCAAGCAAATGAATGCATGGATGACTTCAGGAAAAGGGGATACCCCAATAAAATCTTGAGGAAATGTTTCTTTAGGACTTTTGGCCAGACAAGGGAATCCCTGTGAAAACCCCAAGATACGAACTCCTGTGTGAGAATGCTTTGCCCTCTGACTTTCACTACAGGTGTGGGTGAAATCAAACAAGCCATTTTGAAGAATTGGCACCTGATAGACAATATACCAGGGTGTGATAAGAGACCCATGTTCGCTTACAAAAAGTCCAAGTCAATTGGGGAAATATTGGTGCATACTAAGACCTCTGTAGACATGTGCACAGTGAGAACTTTACCAGGAGCCTCCTTGGCCACTGGACCTTTCAAATGTGGCAATTGTGAGGCATGCCACTATAGCTTACCCTTAAAAGAATTTACACATCTGACCACAGGAGAGAAAATTCTCATTAAACATTTCTCTGCATGTTACTCCACTTTCGTCATATATGGGTATTTTCAGATGTTACGAGATCACGGTCAACTACAGTCAATTCCCTGTGGTGGGGAATGCCCTCGTAACGTCTGTTGGGGAACCGGAAGTTCGCCCCAGATGTTAACCATGCTCAGTCCCTGCTGGGAATCTCATTCAACACGCGATTGGCTGGACCGGTGCCGATCACGTGGTGAATGAGATTCCCAGCGGGGATGAAGGGGCCCGTCACATCTGGACGGCGATCACGGCCCAGAGTCCCCACCGGGATTCCAGGACGTAGTCATTTCAGGTGGGCACTGTGGCTGCATTGGTCGCGGTGCCCGCCCGTCTCCCCAGAGGGCGGGCGGTGGGGGAGCGTGGGGGGGCGGGGGCGTGTGACTGCACGTTGCGCCGTTCGGCCCCTCCCCGATTCCCCACCGGATCCCCCAGCACGTCTGTTGGCTGTGCTGGAGTGATCCCTGCGGGGAATCATTTGGGTGATTCTGGGATGGGGCGAATGCCACCCCGTCTCATCTGAAATCACTCTATGCCATCATTTGGCCCTGTAATTTACTTTATGTAGGATACACTACGAGGAAGCTTAAAGTGAGGATACTTGAACATGTAGGTAACATCAGACGGAGGGTACTCAAGGAACCCTTAGTGCAACATTTTTTACATCAGCAGCATAATGAATCACAGTTAAGATTCATATGCATAGAGACAATTCAGGACCATGGAGGTGATCAGCAGAAAGCACTACAAAAAAGAGGAACATTTTGGATTTTTAAGTTGAGAACTCTAGCTCCTAATGGATTAAATGATGCATGTTCGTGGATAGTCTTCTTATAATAGAAAGATACTTTATGTAGGAATAACATATTCATCATTGGCCATCATGGGCTTGGTGATTTTTTTTGGCATAATAGTATATTTTGGAGCCTAGATTACTGAACGCGCTTCACTTTTTTCACTCAAAATTGTTTGGTTGGTTACATATTGTTTATTTTGTATATAAATTAAGATATATTGTATGTTCTCTTTACATGACTACATTTACGTTCTTGCAGTTCATTCCTTGATGGCAGTGATTGGGATCCTGGATTCACAGAATCACGGGGCTAGTGTGGGTGTGTGGATTAGCTTTACAACATTATACAACTGACAGGTGTGGTTTAATAGCACTGCAGTATGAGATAATAAATTTTAGCACACCTATTAAACATAATGGAGAGCTAACAGCTCTCTTTAAAATTTCTGCAGCCTCCCCATGGTGGACTGGGAGCAGTGGTGTCTGCATGGGGAGGCGAGAGTGCATGCAGTGCAGGATATAGACCTCACCAAACAGCCCTTAGAGGCTTGTATTTGAGTTCTTAACTCATCAGGCAGCCCCAGGTATTTAGAATGCTACACGCAGCTTTGTGTAATTGCCTTTCTGCATCATGTGACATAAGACAGCCTATTTAACCAGAGGAAGAAGGGGACAACACACACAGTCCTGGCAGTAACAGAGTTGGATATAGAAGGAAAGACATTGTCATAAACTACATGTGCACATTTGGAGTGCAGGTGAGACAATTATCCTTGGTTGGGTGCCACAGGACTTCTGTGGGACTAGAGCAGAGTCATATTGGATAGATATAATTAAGGAGTGTCACATGATGCTGTTTCAGGAGGAGAAAGTGAGTCCCGGTGCCCAGTGACTGCAAACACAGGACACTACATTTATGAAAACTGCGATATCCATATAGTGTTGTTCTATTGATTGGTAGATTATACGTCGAGGAGATATGTGTAGTTTGGAGGGGCCAATGTTATATTGTAACAATATACGGCATTTTTTGCACATAATCTATTAGTATATTGCCTACAGCCTTAGCTTTACAATTTTGCCTTGTTTCTTTTGAGGGGAGGATTTCCTTCTCTTTAGGTATGAAGTATAGCACCATAAGCCACTGAAGAATGGGGGGTCTTTTCCTTGTCTACTCCAGAAATGCATTTGGCTAAGCTGATGGCTTGACAATAGCAGGATACTACAGATTTTCACACTGGCCATGTCCACTTAGTCAAGTTGATTGCCTGATCACAGCAGGACATCATAGAACTGTGTCTTTATTTACAGGATATTGGTCAATCTGACTGTCCATTACAACAGGACAACATGCATTTTATCAATGTGTCCTTAATAAAAGGTATACTGTATCATACTGTTATGACACATTTATCATTGTGTGCAGTTCAAGGTTTTCTTCAATCACACCGTATCACTCAGGAGAACATTGTTTTGCTTGTATTGTGTTTGGGGATTCCCCAATTGGATTTATATACTTATCTACTTGGTTTTTTGCACATAAAAAGATATATTTTGATAACATTGTGCTGGTAACTCCATCATTTGTAGCCCTTGCCCTTCTCATTTCGTGCTACAACAAAGTGACCCAGGCTTGGGCAAAGTGCTAGAGAGTTTCCGGGGAGAACCCTGCTGCACAGTGTTGTGCTTGCCCTGCCCCAACAATTATGTGCAGGAGTGAGTTCAGCCACAGCTGACCAATGGGACAGCTGAAGCCCCTTCATCCCCACCCCCCTGTGATCCGCCTCGGACTCCCCTTCATTGTTTGTAATCACAGAACATGTGTGTTGCAGAAGGAAAGCTAGAATGGTCATCAAACGAAAGTTTTTGCTCTACTGACTCCCATTGAACATCATAGGTGATGTACAATGAGAGTTTTCTACCACCTTAACTATAGAGTAATGACTGTGGCTCTATAATGGGATCCATTAAATGTACTCCTGGAGATGGGGGAATTCAGCAAATGGAATACTTATGACTGTATGGTTTTTAAAATCTGTTATAAACAATGCATTTTATTTTTTCCTTTGACTGAGTTTTCAAAAGGTTAAGAGTGTTTTCCACACATTTCCACAGCTGTAGCAAGAACATGGTGAACTTCCATAGGCGTCCATGCTTGCTGTACTATATAGCCTCAACATTTGACAGCAAAAAAGCCACACTTAATTTACATAAATTTGTGTGTGTGTTTATGAAAATTTGTAATAGCCCACTAACTAACTTTGGAACTGAGCTGGGGTGGGGGGGAGACATCTGTGTGGGAGGCTCTATGTAAACTATATATGTTTGCACATGCAGGACTTATGGTTCAAATTACTCAGTCTATTAAAAAGTCAAAATTCTCAAACTTTGGTTCTAAAGTTTTAGTTTTAAAACCACTGAGATAATCACACTTGGATTTATGACAGTCTTTCAGCATGTTAAAGATTCATGTTTTCCAAACACTCACATCCCTCCTGCCTTTTTTAGTTTCTACCTTGAACCGAGGCACACATCTCCCTTCTGAATGGTGTCATCTTTCTTTGTCCTTAGATAACAGTGTTTATTCCAAACTTTTTAAAGTGAAAAAGGTGCCCCGCCCCACAGCAGTGAGTCACAGCTCTTTCTTCGCCTGATTTAATGAGGTGTTAATGGCCCCCTTGTCCATAAACGTTAGATTGCTGAGAGTCTGGTTCAAGATAACAAAACCTATTACTGTACCATGCAAAAAGGTACAAATGGGAGGGTATGCACTACTCTGCCTGGAACAATCACTCACTACCTGCCCAAAGCTTCAGCAATCAGCATTGTTTCCTGGCAGGCAGCAGCAGCAGAAAATACAATAGAGATCCAGAAGAGAACCCATTAAATCACAGAATAATTTTCTCCCCCAAATCATGCAAAGTCCTCTCATAGGGTAAAGCAATTCCTTTCAAAATATCTAGAGCATTTTGTATCTTATTTTGATGGATTACTCATTAACAGGTTTTGACTTGTTGAGTGTGTTTATTTTTACATACTGTTTAGTTTGCATAGACTCAGCGACCTTCATGGTCCTTTCCTGCTCTCTGATTCTATGGACATTTTTTTTTCTACAGAGAGGTAGAAGTTCATATCAAGTCAACTCTTATTAAATAATTGTGATGTGTGCTTATTGACCTCTTAACATGTTGTTTGCTCTACTTCCTATTGGCCACTTGTTCTTTAGTAAATTTGCTCTTCGCTGTTTATTATTCTGTGCATTCACCAATTATGAGTGCTGTGATTAATAGTTTTGGTTTTATACCAACAACCTCATTCATATAATTACAGGTGTTCATGGAGGGCCTGTAAATACTGGAGTCAGTGGCAAAGCATCCATGGATTTCAGTGCTCAGATTGTACCTATGCAAAGTCGTCGTCATCATCATCATCATCATCAATTTTATTTAGCTGTTAGCCATTTCCATAGGTTAAACATTAAAACCATAGAAAAAATAAAAATCACAATTCAATTATAAAGAAATTCCCTTCTATCCAACTTGCTCTTAAACCACCATAAAGTGGATATTTGAATAATATATGCTCTAGAGATTCTACCACTTTTAAATAACGAGGGCATAGCCTATTGTTGTAATCAATTGTGGCAAAACGGCCAGTAGTAAAAGCTGATTCATATGTCCAGAAACTAATCATAGTCAAAGTCCTACGTAAGTGGAAATGTGAGATCTGGATAAGATAGTATTCCAGACAAAAATCTGTTTTAATTGTAGAAAACCAAGGTGCGACACAACATGACATTCTTAGCCATGTCCTCTTGAGCAGCAATAACCAATATTCATTGTTTGAATTTGCTGACTGGCTGCCAAAAATCCACACTTAAGCAAAAAGCAGGGGGAAGACCCAATATTGAATAATAAAAAG
Organism: Sphenodon punctatus; assembly: GCA_003113815.1. NCBI lineage: Eukaryota > Metazoa > Chordata > Lepidosauria > Sphenodontia > Sphenodontidae > Sphenodon > Sphenodon punctatus. The sequence goes on from QEPC01013253.1 coordinate 1,150,040, forward strand.
GATATAGCTTTCCACCATTTGGAATTTCTACCTATGCAAAGTGTGTCAGCAAAAATGTTGTGAATTGGATCGTGGATTGGCAACTGGTTAAAAATATAGGAAGCAAAGGGTAGGACTAAATGATCATTTTTCACAGTAGAGAGAAATAACTAGTGGAGTGCCTGGGGATCTGTACTGGGTCCAGTGTTGTTTAATATTTATTTATTTATTTGTTTATGCATTTTTACCCTGCCCCTCCATCCTCCAGAAGTTTGGGATGGCTAACATCCATAAAATCACATAACAACAAAATTAATTATCTGCTATGTCAGGAGGGGCAGGGTATTAAGTTTTTTGTAAATAAATAAATATACAGTAATTAAAAATAATAAAAATTATCATCATTTACAAGTGTGAAAAGAAAGAAAACAACCCCCTCCCCATTCATTAATGATCTGGAGAAGGGAGTAAAGAATGAGGTGATCAAATGTGCAGATGACACAAAGTTATTCAAGGTAGTGAAAACCCAAGCAGACTGTGAAGAATTTCAGGAGGAACAAGCAAGACTGTGTGACTGAATATTCAAATGGCAGATGAAATTTAATGTGGACAAGTGCAAACTGATGAACGTAGGGAAAAATAACCCAAACTATATGTATACAATGCTGGGTTCTAAATTAGGAGTTACCACTCAGGAAAATGAGTGGTAACTCCTGGACAATACACTGAAATCCTCAGCTCAGTGTGTGGTGGCAGTCAAAAAAGCAAACAGAATTTTAGGAATCATTCGGAAAGGGATAGAGAATAAAATTGAAAATATCATAATGTCACTATATAGATCTATGGTACAACTGCACCTGGAGTATTATGTCTTGTTCTGCTTCCCCCATCTCAAATAAAACATAGTAGAACTAGAAAAGTTAGAGAGAAGGGCAACTAAAATGATCATGGGTATGGAATGGCTCCTGCATGAAGAGAAGCTTGATAGGTAAGGGCTCTTCAGCTTGGAGAAGAGACGACTGAGAGGGGTATGATAGAAGTTGATAAAATCATGGGTGGTTTGGAACATGTAAATAAGGAGTGGTTATTTACTCTCTCTAAGAGTACTAAAACAAGGGGACACTCCATGAAATTAATTGGCAGCAGATTTAAAACTAATAAGAGAGAGTATTTTTTTTCACTCAGTGCACAATTAACTTGTGGAACTTTCTGCCCAAGGAAGTGATCAAGGCTGGTAGGGTAGCTAGTTTTAAAAAGGGATTGAATAAGGCCATTTTTATATGGACCTCACCCACCCAGGAACACACATCAGATGGGTGTGAGAGTGCCCATGTAAATGTCCATGGGTGGGTGGGTGCATGTGCATGACCCACCCACCAACACGCACCAACACCCATGGAGCAGGCAGGAAGGAGCCGGCATGGGCTGTGGGTAGAGATGGGTGTTCAACACCCACTCATCCATGTAAAAACCAAAACACCCACACCCATGGCAAGGGGTCTGCCGAGACCACAGAGAGATGGCTAGAGAGGGCACACTGTGTTGAATCCCAAAATGTCCATGAGGAAAGCAACTGACAAAATGAAGGGAGCCAGCACTGCGACTCATGCATGGATGGGCCAGGGTAAGCAGAGGGATCCCGGGATGAGAGGGTCCAGGGCAGGGGTGGCCCCAGTGACCAGAGCCAAAGCTGGGCACCAGGGATCAACTGATGGATCCCCATTCCCATTCTAGCTCAAGGGACCCTGGAGATTCACGCCGAGGAGGTCGCGGAGGAGGAGGTGGTCGAGGAGGAACCGGTGGCACCCCCGAGACTCAGTTACTAGGATAATGATGATAGGCCACAAATCAAAAGGGATGGGTTGTGGGTGGTGCCAGGGTGATTGGGCAGGTGGCAGCCTGCAGGGGCAGCCCCTAGAGCAAACTTCCCCCCATGCATGACAGGGAAGGCCCGTTGCCCATCATGGTGGGGAACGGACAAACACAGGTTAACAGTCCCTGACGGGTATGCAGATGGGGGATCACAGGGCAGAGGGACCATGGGAAACCTCCACAAGGAGGTGCTGGGACAGCTGAGGCCCAGGGTAATGTGCCTTATTATGGTGCATGCAGAGGGGTCCCACAGGGGGACAGGAATACGGGGACCTGACGCATACCAAACACCATAGGAACAGATAGGGAGGGGAGCGGGCACCCACTTGGTGACAGGGAAGCACAGGGTATGAACAAGGCAAGCAACTCAGCCCAATTGGTTCACATGTCTCCCACAAATGAGCACCCCGGTCCTGCGAGGGGAGCTGCCACCATCAGCATAGAGAAGAATCAGGAGATACGGGCCCAGAACCGGTGGAGGAGAGAGGACCTAGGGAGGGAACTGTTGGAGGAAATCAGAAGGTTAGCCAAGGTGCGCTCAGAGGAGCTATCCCTCACTATGGAGGTGTAATGAGGGGAGGAGGATAGGAACTGGGACATATTGGCAGCCTTGCTAAACCGGTCTTGCACCAAGCACCTGTGGGACAGGCTCCAGACTGTCACCTTCCACCGTGAGATGTGGCTCGACAGAGCCGAGAGGGTGAGGGGCCGAGTCATGCTGGAGGGGATCTAACATGGGCCCTTGACCTCATAGGGAGGACGTGGGGCTTCTGCAGAGGGAACCCCGGTGGGAGACACCCCTGCCAGGCCCGGATGGAGGGATGGCAGGGGAGTACCTCCTGGGTGCCTGTTACACAAATGTGTGCTCTTTGAGATCAGAATAGTGATAACTCAGACAAATGGTGCCACTAAAGCTATTTTATTATATACAAGCATACAAAAGATAATAAAAGTGTTTCACATCCCTTTCTACAAACCGGAGAACTTCGACAACAGCTGCAAGCTGATCCCCAGGTGGGCCCCAGGCTCTTCTAGGCCCCTCAGTGTCTATGCAACATGGCCAGTGGTGAAGTTTCCTCTTTCAGATGGGACCCCAGCTGCTGTATTTTATAGCATTCTGATGTTACACACGGTCGAGGAAAAATTTATACTCACACTGTTGGCAAAATCTGGCAGAGTCTTTATTTATCTCAAAGTGCAGAGAGAGAGAGCAGCACTGCCTCCATGCAAGGAGACAGTCTGGTCTGCCCCTCCCAGAATATACAAGTGTTTTATAGGTTACAAAGATGCATCAGATATAGAGATGGCAGTCAAAGGCAACGTCATACAATAATGGGAGGATACTGCAATTGTTTACCTGCTAAGCAAATTATTCTCAAAACAATATAAGCTAGACTGTTTATAAAGTAAGGTGTCTAAACAAAGCTAATTAACTAGCACAGCTGCAAGGCCATTTTCTACTATCTGCTATGGGAAGGCATCCCACTGTCTAGGTTTAAGGCATGTGTGCAGCACTTTCCAAGATCTGCTTTTGGCAATGCAGAATGCAGAAGCAACTAGCTCTTTGTCTAGAGCGCAATGGCATAGTTTCTACTAGGCAGTAGGTTTTACCCAAGATGCTTTGGTGTCATCCATTTTGTGATACCTTCCTTTAGCTATGTGTAGCCTAATTCCATAGAGTCCCTTATAAAAATTCCTCCACAACACTCACTCTACAAAACCTGCACATGTGTGACCAATTCTAACTAGTGCAGCTGCATCTTTTCTGCCTGTGTCATCCAATTAAGAAACCTTAGTAGCAGACCCAACTGATAAGAGCTTCCCATAACATCTCTAACAGGCCTTGACATTCTAAGCAACAACTTATACAATACAGAAAAGTTGCCAAAGAGGCTTACATAAGATACATCCATTGCATGAAATTAATTGTCAGTTCTCAATTTTTACATTACATATATGTTTTTACACATATGTCAATCAAGATGGATTCTACAGCATATGCAGGCCAAAATAAGTTATATAAATGCCCACTAATCTGGCTCCACCGATGTACAAAGGTCTTCTCACAATCTTTTCACTACAGCACCCTCCCACAGGTGCAGATCCCTCCCCCCTGCATTTTGGCCAACCCTGGTTTCCCCAGGAGCATCACCCCTTCCCTGGCCTGGTGGACAGGGTCCCTCTCCCCCACATAGCCCCAAAACAACAGCCCATGGAGCTGCCCTTATGGCCTGCACCCCTCCTGGTTCCTCCACAGCTGCCTCTGAGACCCCTCCTCCAGGAACCACCCCACAACCCGCCCATGCTGGCTGCCCCACCAGCTCTGGTAAGCCGCAATACATATCTTTCCACTAAGGGGGGGAGGGGTTGGAGGGAAACAAAGCACCACCTGCAGAGGGATAGCCAGAAGGGATGCTACATGGGAATGCATACCAACAGCAGAAGGCAATGGAAAGGACTGTGGTGCAGGGGTAACAGCCCAGATTGTATTGTAACCCTCACTTTATGTTCCAACATTGCAGGGTCTAATACCGCTGCCCAGAGCTGAGCAGCCAGTGGACAATGGAGAGCCCAGGCTGTCAGACAACCAGTCACAGTGGAGAGCGGCTGCAAGGGCCCACAGGGGAACGAGCCCTGGTGGAGCACCAAAGCAGGCATGGGGATGGCCCCACAAACATTGAACTCCTCCCTTGTTCATAACCCCAAAGAAAGAAGAATTGTACCTTACCACTCTGTTGTTCTCTGTATCATTGGGGGGCCCATGGGTGGGAAGGGGCACTCCACCTGCATACAGGGGCATGGCATGCACAGTACAGGTGCAGGTACCAGATGGCTCTGGCTGGTAAAGAGCCAGGTGGGAAACAGCATAGAACCCATAGCTGGGTACAGGCCTGTATGTGGACAGTGATAGAGCACTGCCCATGGTATCAGACAGCCAAAGCCAGGCCAGGACCTGGAGCAGGTCGCTCACCTAGGCAACATGCCAGTGGGTGATCCTGTGGCACGACCCAGGTCACATACAGGACCATGGAACCCCCCCCTACACAAACTCCAGCACTGATGTGGACAGATGAATGTACAAATAATTTATTTGTAAGACAGGTTAAACAGTCCATTGCGGGGGGGGGGGGCTGTCAGCGGCACGAGTCAGTTGCCAGCCATCTGGGCAACAATGTGCCTAAACAGAGTGTCCCGATTCTCCTCAAATATGCGCCAGAATGCCCCACCCTGCACATGTTGGTACAGGGGCACGGGACCCTCTTGCTGCACCGGTGGGGGTTAGTCAAGGGCAGCTCCCCCAGTCTCACAGACATTGTGCAGGATGCAGGCCAACAGGACTAGGATGGGGGGGTTCTCTAGATCGAACTGGCTCCTGTTCATGAGCAGGTGCCAACACCCCTTGAGCAGGCCAAAATACCACTCCACCATGCTCCAAGCTGATGAGAGGCGTTCATTGAAGAGCCTGCGCTCTGGTGTGCAGGCCATGGGATAGGCCCACATGAGCCACGGGCTCAACAGGTAGATGGGATCCCCAATCACCACAGGATCCATGAAGACCTCCTCAATAACACGGTACAGGTTAGGGGCTATCGCCCCATCGAACATGCGTGCATAGAAGGAGGAAGCCCACAGTATTTACGCATCATGGCTCCTCCCTGACTGGCCTGTGTACACGTCAGTGAACAGGCACCTGTGATCTACAATGGCCTGGAGATTGAAAGAGAATGCCTGCTTCTGGTTCAGATAGTTCGTCTTGGCATGTGGGGGGCAGATTATAGGGATGTGGGTGCTGTCCATCGCCCCTATTCAATGGGGGAATCCCAGATCCTCAAAGCCGCGGATCACGACCTCTGGATCACAGAGCTGGATGACCTTTTTGAGTAGCAGATCCACTATCAGGTCATATATGTCATGGAGTGCCCTGTTAATGGTTGCGGTCCCCACCCAAAAACTGCTCCCCAACGCTCTGACAGGAATCGGGTGTGGCCAGCCTCCACACGGCCATGGCCAAGCGCATGTCTGGCAGCAGTGGATACCACACGTTGGTCGCCCGCCTCCGGAGGTGCAGATTCAGTAGCTCTCTGAGCCAGGTCAACAGGGAGCGGTTCATGCAGAAGTGGTCCATCCATCCATTCCTCGTCTGTCCAGGTGGCCAGCATGTTATCCCACCATTCATTGGTGCATGACTGCATCCAATTCAACCTCCGCATTGGGACAATGACACGACGGCCTTACAAGTTGAGCGGCCACTGGGAAAGGACAAGGCGCATGTCCTCGGACACAGCTGTACCGAACAGGGATGGCAGCTACCCTCCTTGCCCACTTAAACAATGCTGCTCTGTGCATGTTGGCCGCTCTCCTGCACCGTTCACCATGGTTGTAGAAGTGGGGCCCTGGTAGTAGTAGCTCAGCCCATTGGTGGAACACCTGGGCCAGGATCATGAAGCAGGAGTCCAGGACCATTAACAGAATGGCCTTCTCCTCAGGGGGCTCATCAACAGGCAGCATGGTACCACCAACATGACACACACACACACAGTGGTCACCACCAGCAGAATTTCATCTCTGCTCTCCGTCACTATCACCTATCAGTCACCACGTCAGAACCACCTCTCACTCTGAACCCCACGCCCAGGCAATGCAACCTGCACACATATGTACCATGGTGGCCCGCAATGGGCACGCAGCAATTGGTGCAGTACCGTGGGTGTGCTCTGCATACCTGTTCTGGATCCCTCCTTGGCGGGCCACTGCCCCCCCATCCATCTTGGCCACATTGGGGCGAGGGGCACCTAGAGTCACCTCAGTGGCCCAGGGGCCACTCCAGTCGCTGTGCCCCTGCCATGGCCCCATGCGATCACTGGGCAGGGTGCATCCACAGCAGTCATGTCTCTGTCCCATCGCTTGAAGGCCATGGCACCGTGCAGCTGTGTTCCATCAAGATACGATGCATGGAGTGTCTCATTAGTTCCCTGCTAGAGGCAGTCATGGCCTTGGTGATCTGTCATCACTAATGTTGGTATGCTCCTGCCCGGTGCATGGGTCTGGGATTCACAGGGCCTAACATCAGTCCCACTATCAGCTGTGTAATGGTGCAGCCCGGCAACTGCTGCACAGCTCCTAGTGCTGTGCTCATTCATAGCAGCTCTCCATTGGACCACGGTGCAAACTGAGAAACAGTTCTTGGATCGGTCATGGCAGGATGCAGAATAGGCCCCGGGGCCTGAATTGTTGCAAGAGAGGAGTAGTCGTCATGTGCCAACATGCTGTTTGGAATGCTGTTGCAGAGCCATGATGTCCAGCTGCTGATGAGCGACCCCCTGTCTGTGGCAGATGGATTCAATCTCCTGTCACGGTACATGTGGGTGGTGGGCCATCCATTTGGGGGTCCGGATTTCTGGAGGTGTACCAGGGAGATAGGCTTCACCCTCCTTCAACAAGCTCTGTGGGGGTAGCCAGCCACTATTGTTGTGCCATGGACTGCACAGGAGATCACAGCTCTTCACCTGGTGGCTGCACGTCCGGAGTATGGACTGGCCCTGCTGTCCAGGGGTACCCATGTTGCGACCGACTACACCTCCATCCTACTTCGGGTCCACAATCTGACTGCCAGGCCCTTCTTGGGGAGCTGGACCTGATACCTACCAATGTTGGTAGACCACTGCTAACCGGAACCCCTAACACACGTGAAATGGGCACCCTGCGGTGATGAACCTACTGGATGTCACGGCCGTAGCTACCATGGGGAACCACCTCCTGCCTCATTTCATGGTGGATGTTCATATGCATTCCTGGGGATTCCACAGGGGCCTGTTTGCCTGGGAGGGATTCGTCCCGGGGCACCTGTTACCGGGGCAACCTCCAGCCTCTCCCTGATTGGGGTGTCCTGAAAGGCCTCTCTGTCACCTTGCCATTGCCGTGGCTGTGCTGTGGCCTGCTTCCTCCTGGGCCCCGCTGCTCCGACCCATGGTACTGTGTGACCCGGTGGTGACCCTGGGTCACACAGTACTGGCCCATGGTACTATGTGACCCAGGGACTGCCCTATCTGCCAGACCCCATACCTACACCTGTACACTCCAGCCCCTGTATCCCTGTAGTGTTTCTGTGCTCTTCCATCCCTCTTGGAGTGACTGCAACGGTGCCCCACATTGCTGGTTTTGAGGAACAGACATGATCCTATGATCACCCATTTGCCCGCCTGTGGTTGCCCGTATCCCCCCTTCCACCCCATCAGTAATAAAAACCTTGCCTGTGACTGTACCCCCTTGTGTGCATTCGTGTCTGTGTTCCTCATCTGTCACCCCCCCGAGGCTATGGTCCTTTCAGTGTGTGTTGGCTGGTGTGATGGGGGTGCTTGGGGTTCCTGTTCAGAATCACTGGGGCTGTCCGGTGGCTTCCTGTGCTGGCTGCTGCATTCCCCTGTGGGCTCCCTAATGGATCATGGGTCCGCCCTGATGGGTGGTATGGGCCCCCGGTTCCTATTGGGAGCCCTGTCCTTCATTTGCAGGTGGCTACATGCTGTCATGTTTCCCTGTGTGGCCACCCGTTCTCTGGGCTACCCCCTGCTTTTCCCTGTGGAGGTTTTGTCAACCAAGTGGGTGGAGTGGCTGGTCTGTTGTGGTGTGCAGTTGCAACATTTGTGCTGCTGTAGTACCATGGTGGTGCTGTCTGTGGTTCCCCCAGCAGTAGGGGGGGGCTCAGGCTGTGGGCCCCAATCCCTCCCTAGGGGATACTGTTGCCCTGCGGGCCTTGGCACACACGTATACCGGGATGTCTGGTGAGGGAGACCAATTGCTTGGCTAACCCGCCTGGCCTGCCCCGCCTTCCACCACTCCTGACGCCCCCTGTGGGTTCTCACCATCTGTACTGTTGGCAATGGATGGGCACCAGGCGAGATGGGTCACTGACTGTGAGTGTGGGCAGTGTAAGGGGCATTTGTTGGCCACCTGTAGTCACCCTTGATATGAGTGGGTGGGGTGCTGGCGTGGGTGTACCTGGCCACTACATTGGTTGTGCGTGATGGGTGCTTACTGACCCCTGATGACCCACACCATTTCCCTGCATCCTATCCCCTTCCCCCTCCCTCTTCTCCCTTCTAGCTACTCTGGTTGTCTTCCTGGCCGTTCTCTGCCTGGCACAGATGGCCAGCCAGCTTCAGTGTGCAGCTTTGGAGCTCTGTGCTGGGGCACACCTATATGATTAAATCAGTGAGTCTACTGCATGTGTGCGCGGCCCTCTCCCCGGGTTTCTGTTTGGGGTTATACACTGTTGGGGCCCACTGTCCCCTCCTGATGGCATGTTCTTGCTATCCCTTAGTGTAGGCGATGGTTGCAGAGTCAACCAGGGAGCAGGAGGAGGTTGTGCAGCTGCTGCTGCGTCTCCTGGAGAGGATGAACTGCCTGGATCACAGCCAGGTGGATCGTTGGAGCCGGCTACGGGGCCGGAGTTCCTATGGGCCTGTCCCATGGACCCGCTGTCAGTGCTGTCTCCCCACCTCCCTTGGACCTTTCCTGTCTCCCTCGCCCTTCCCCCTGTTTATAAAGTTGCTTTGCCCACTTGACCAGTTGTGTGTGTTGTTCCTCCTTGTGGCCTGGTCTCTTGTGTTGGTGCCTCTTGGTGGTTGTTGCACTGATTCCTGGCAGGGACTGGTTATCCAGCCCCCTGCTCCTGGAGTTTGTGCTGTCGCTCTGCAATCTTCTTTGGGGGTGACCCACGTGTTCCTGGCCTGGGGTGTTTGTGACCACTAGCCCACCTGTCTTTCTTTCCCTATGTTCCCCTACTGCTCGGTCTCATCCCCCCCCTTCCCTCTGGTCCCTTCGCCCGGGAGCCCGTCCTCTTGGATGCTGTCCTGGTGCTCTGCCCCCTCCTTGTTTTTATGATGCCCCCCCCGTCGCCCACATGGATCCATTGTTGGTGTGGGGAGGGCTTCAATGGGTTTGCTGCTGGTTGCTGTGATCTGGGTCCCTCCCCACCATTCCCTGGCAGCCCGACTGTGCTTTGGGCTTCTGTTTCTGTCAGTGTGACCACCTGTGTCCCATTCCTGGCTTGTTGTCTCGGGGCCTTGGGATGGTGTGTGCTGGTCCTCTGCCGGTGTGTGTGTGTGTGTGTTGGGGTCCCCTACTGCTTCAACCACCTGCCTCCCTCCTCTGTGCCACATCCCAGACTTCCCCCCACCTCCTAGGTCATGCAGTCCTTCCCAGTGGTTCCCAGTGTGGTTGTGTTAGCTTGTGTGTGGGCAGGTTGTGGTTTGCAGGGGTCTGTTGTGCCCGGCTGTCTGGCCCTGTCACAGGGCTGGCTGGGGTCCACTACTGTGTGTCTCCTGTCATCTCTGGTCCCTCCTACCCCACCCACACAGTGTCTGGAAGTCCATGGGCAGAGCTGTATGCCGCAGCTTCATTTACCCTCAGTCGACCATGTTGTCCAGTCACTGTGCTAATCGGGGTCTCCCTGCCATTTGGTGTCTTGGGTGTCTGTGTAAATGTCATGGGTGTCTGCTCGGTGTTTCCCAGAGTGGGTGTTTGGCTGCTGGGTGTGTGCCAAACCCTCCCCTTCCATCGCACAAACCCCTGCAGTGCCATCCATGCAAACATCTCCTGGATCGGTGTTGTAGGGTGTTTGCCGGGTGTGCTTGTCCACTCATCTCCACTCACCAGGCCGGCGGCGGCATCTCTGTAAAAATGCCTACGTTCTTGGATGATAGGTCAAATAATGGCAATTTGCCAAGTAGGTTTTGTGAATGTAGCCTCATACTGCTGGGGGCTGGAACAATGAGGAATGGATTGCTCATTGTAACAGGTCAGGTACTTCTCCTAAGTGAAAGAGATTGGCCACTGAAAGTTTGCTGGGCTTGATGGACCATTGGTCTGACCCAGTATGGCACTATCAATGTTCTTAATTGAATAAAAAAACATTGGTACAATGAAAATTCCAATGAATTTTGTGAACATTAATGATTTGGAAAAGGGTGTTAAGTGTGAGGTGATCAAATTTGCAGATTACACCAAGGCCACTTTTACATGGACACCACCCACCCACAAACACCCATAAACACCCATTGCATGGGTGGAAGAGCATCCGAGTAAAAGTTCATGAGTGGGTGGGGGTACATGCACAACCCACCTGCCAACACCCACCAAAACACACGGAGCAGTCGTGAGGGAGCCGGCACCCCCCATGGGTGGAGATGGGTGGAGAAGGGTGTCCAACACCCAAGCATCTGTGTAAAAGCGAAAACACCCACACGGACTGGACCAGTGGAGCCCCACAGTGCTGGCGCCATGGGTCATGCATGTGCCGTCATGCAGACATGGCCACGGGGGGGGATGTCGGATGTCCGGTCAAGAGCCCATAAACAAGGGCAGAACCATGGCACATACGCACGGGCTCCCACGATGGCAACAAGGAAGGTCAATGCGAAGGCCAAGGGACCCAATGCCACCCCATGAATGAGAAGGGGCTGGGTGAGCATGGGGACCCAGGAGCACCTGGGGGGTGATCCCCAGCAAGGCAGTGCAGGGGGGCACACCAGGCAAAAGGCACAAGGGGTCCAAGGCTGCTGGTACGGGGGGGTGGATGGGAGGTACAATGGCGGGTGCCCTGGCGGGGGGGAGGGGGGATTGCACCAGGCCTTAACACAGCACACGTCTCCCGGCACAGGGCAGAGGGCCACACCAACCCTCACCCAGACAAGGACCCCCAGCCCAGCACATCCCAGGGGCACAACCTGAGGAGCAGCAGCGTCAGTGAGGTGAGTGCAAGGGAACCCACCCTCCCCCCCACACACAGGGGCCAGGGAACACAGGGCAGGTGGCAGCCACATAACCCAGTCTCCCATCTCCCCAGGACAGCTCCCAGACAATGGAGTACTGCATGACCAAGACGACAGTCGAGGAGGGTTACCCAGACAGCCAGGTGAGCAGAAGGACACCCCAGGGGGGAGAGGGGAGGGCAGGCCTCTCAGGGGTGTGGAGGTTGCCAGCAGCACCCGTAGTAACCCCTAATGCACTACCCCCAACAGGGCATGACCATCACCATGGCAACCATATCCACAGGGCGGGCCCCATGGCGCCAAGCCGGTCGACCCCCCACCCACAGGTCCCAAAAGGGGGACCCCTGGTCAAGGCAGGAGATCAGGGACTTTATACCCATGTGGGGGTCTGAAAGGGTCCAGCACAAACTGGTGCATAGCTACAAGACCAGACAGGTCTATGAAGGAGATGCAGCAGCAGGGGCACAATAGGATATCACCCAGTGCATGCACCAGGCAAAGGATTTGAGGTCCGGATATAAACATATCAAGGACAACAATCTCAAGTCTGGCCAGGCTATGCACACATCCGAGTTCCAGGAGGAGCTGGACAAATTCATCTGCATGGACGGGGACATCGTGGCCTTCCGCACACACAGCAGCGCCTTCACCAGGGGCAGGCAGAGAGCCAACACGCAACCCCCCCTGACTGACTCCATGGATCAGGGGAAGGTAGTGCCTGTGGGGAGGTCATCCAGGAAGTGGGAGGGAATAGCCTCATCCCACAGAGGGAAGAGGCGCCCTGGGGATCCAAGCGCAGAACCACCACAGTCTGCGCGCGCCCCCCAACACCCACAGACGTACCGGCCACAGGGACAGGGGGCACACGCAGAGCCAGTGGAGACCTGGGATGGTCCCCAGGAAGTGGAGGAACAGGATCCAGGTACACTTGCCCCAGCAGGGTCAAGGGGGGGATGGCCCGGACAGAGGCGCAGCGCTGGGGTTGGGGGCTGGCAAACACTAATGGGCCTCCATCCCATTGCATCACAAAGCAGCCTGGAGGTGCACGAGGTGGCAGTCATGGAGGAAGAGGTGGATGAGGCAGGCCCGGCAGCTCCACCAGGTGGTCGCACCTCCACGGCGGGCCACACTAGCCAAGGGGTCACAGGGGGGCTGGGTGTGGAGGGGGGCAGAGGTACAGGGTTGGGAGGGGGGCACCCTGAGGTGTGCAACCACAACCAGCAGCCCTTACAGCACACATGACCATCACGGGCCCCTCCGGTGGTGATCAGCTGCCGGGGGGCCAGCCCACAAGAGGGCAGGGTAGGGGACCCCACAGGGGAGGCCTGAGGGAAGCTGCCACACTATGAGGGCCACCACACCAGGCACCCCAGATCATGTGGTAGCGGGTCGGGGGGCACACAGCCCAGAAGAACTAACGTGGTGTCCAACCTCTCATTCACAGACCAGGCGGCCACTTGCGTGAGGGGTGCTGCTGCTGGCGCTGGCAGAGTGGATCGGAACTGGGAGATGCGGACCAAGAACCGGCACCAGAGGGAGGACCTCGGCAGGGAGCTGCTGGAGGAATCATAATGGTTAGCTGCGGTGTACTCCCGGGAGCTCGCTCTCACAAGGGAGCTCATCAGAGGGGAGGGGGAAAAGAGCACGTTCTGTGGCAGAAACACACTCTGCTGTGTGGGCTGTGTCCATGGCCCGCTCTCACCTCATATCATAGGTGCTTCTCTGTGTCCACCCAGCTTGGTGTCGCCGTTCTCTGTTTGCTGTTTGACCCTGTGCTACAGCCCCGCCGCCCCACACCTGACCGTCTTCATCGGGTCGCTTATGGGGGTGCCCAGCTGACTGCCCACTGCCAATACCACCCCTCGAGCAAGCCAAGGCAGCAGTGCCCAGCAGGGAAGCCACCAGGGGAACACACACCACACAACCAGCGCACACCCCACAGGCCCGGAGTCCACCAGTACACACCAAGCACACCTTGGCACACCGGTGCCCGGTGCTCCCTCATCCACTGGGCTGGGGGCCCAGGCCTGGGTTGCTGTGGCCCCTCCAGCTGTCCTGTAGGGTACATGGTGGTTAGTGGTTTGCTGCCCTCGGCATCCAGCCCCCCTGGTACCTGGTACCACCCCCCCTCCCATCGGACCCCCCATCCCACCACGCATGCCCAGGGTCCCCCTCCAAGCCTTCCCACCCCCCCAACCTGCCTGTATGACTCACCTGGGTCCTCCAGCTGCTGCCTGGGTTGCTCTGCGCCGGCCTCCTCGGCCGCCTGCCTCTGGTGCCGGGGCATGCCATGCCCTGTGGGTTATGTGAGGGTGGTTGTTAGGGGGATCAGCCGGGTGGATGTCCCGGCCCCGTGTCGTGGGGTGTCAGGGCTGGAGGGGGCCTGCCCCATGGCCAAGACATCCCCAACCCCCCTCCTCACCCCAGGTCCATCCCCCATCCCATCTGCATGCTTACCTTTGATGTCTGTCTCCGATCCCTACGAGGCCGACCCCTCTGTGTTGCTGTGCTTCCCCTTCAACCACTGGCTGAGGGTGATGAGGGTGTTGGCCTTGGTGTCCGGCCATCCGGCCAGGGGGTGGGGACTCTCCAGGCTGCTGTCCATTGGGGGCCTACTGGTCTCTGAGGTCCCGGGGCATTCCTCCTGGGGGCCTAGTGCCCTGGTGGGGGTGCCTTCTTGTGGAGCGGCAAGGGGATGGGGTACCTTGGCCTGTTCCCTCCCCTGGACCACAGCACTCCCCACGAGGCGTGGGGCGACTATTGATCCCTTCATATGGAGTATGTGGTCCAGGGCATCATAGAAGGGGGCGGTCCGGGGTCCATGTTCAGACCACTGGTTGTTGTCCCGTATTGCCTTGTACCCCCTCTTCAGCTCTTTGGCCTTGGAGCGGCACTGTGCAATGGTCTGGTGATGCTCCATCGCCTCCATTTGTCGCACTATCTCCTGGAACACGTGCTCATTTCTCTGATTGAGCGCAAGCTCCAGCTGATGCTCCAGGGTCCCCCAGATGCGGATGAAATCCTGGGTTTCCTGGAGCCACCACTGCCCCCCTCGGTGGTAGGGCCTTCTCCCCTCCGGTTCCTCCTCCTCCTCCTCTTCCTCCTCCTCCTGCTCCTCACCTGGGCATGGCCCGTGTCCTCCAGGACCTCGGGCTCCTGGGTCCATTTGTGTGTCTGTAGGGCACAAGGGGGGGTTTGTTTGGTTGCTGGTCTGCCCTGGTCCTGCATCCCTGCTCTTTCCACCTCATCTGCCGGCCAGGTGGCCTGCTGCTCCACCGCCCCCACCCCCTTGATGCTCCTGTGCTGCCGGGTCTGCTCCCCTTCGTTCCCCTTACCCATTTCCAGGGTGCCCCCTCCCCCAGTCCAGTTGATGTCCCCGGGGCGGCCTGTCCCAGCTGCTGCTGCTGCTACTGCTGTCCCTCCACCTCCTGCATGTGCGGCATAACCACCTCCTCCTCCAGCTGTGCCTCCACCTCCTCCTCCATCACTCTCACACCCTCTGCTCTCCTCTGCCTCCCACCTCACTCCATCCCACTCGCTCTCTCACCCTCTGCTCTCCTCTGCCTCCCACCTCACTCCATCCCACCATGTTCTCCTGCTGCTGTGTGCCCTTTAAATCTCCCTCCGCATCCTGTGTTGTTGCTGGTTGCCTGGCAGCTATGCTGCGTGCTTTGTCCCCAGCTGTGAATCGTTTTGCTTGATTCCGGCTGGTGATTGCCATCCAGATGTTACTTTTTTGTGTTTCCCGCTGGGAATCTCTTTGACCACGCTTTTGGAGATGGTCTGCGCCAGAGGTCTGGAAGCATGGTTAATATTGACCCCATGTGGGTATTGACTGTGGTGAACATCTGGTGGCCGCCGAACAGACGTTCAGGGGGCTTTGGCCCCACCGCGGGTTTGAACGTGGTTCACTGTGGTTGAGCGTCATCTCGTAACATCTGAAAATACCCTTGGTCTGTGCTAGATAATATAGCAGTGGAAAGCTATGTTACTTGGACTTCCCCAACCCTATGAGAAAAGGGGAGAGGTCGTCCTAAGGGTGGACAGATAATTATGTTATCCTCGGATGCAGACATTCAAGGGGAGATTGTTGAGGACCTTTGGCATAATCTAATGGCTATAAGACTAACTTTTAACGCTTGTTATATGTTTTTTTTTTAATGCCATGGTCTATGACTGTGCTACAAATAAATAAATTCAATTCAAAAAGACTAACTATTTTAGGGTGGTATACTGCAGGTTTTTTTAGTAATGCCTATAATCCTCCAGCTAACTAAATCCAGACCTTCTGGCAGACTTTAAGAGAGATCATTCTTGCCCACCAGATGTAATTTCCATCCGATGGAATAATGATTGTAGGAGATCTTAATGCCCTATTGGTGTCAAGTGCCTCCGATATTTTATTTAGTTTGGGGGATCTTAATATGGATAGAATCTACCAGGACTATAAAATAAATCAGGCATGGCGTGATCTTTATAATCTGATCCTGGATATGGAATTGATAATTTTAAATAGCAACACCCCAGGAGACAAGGGAGGGAAATTGACTTACCTGGGTTGGGCTGGGAGTAGTGTGGTTGATTACGCCATTCTCTCCCCATGCTTGATCAACTATCTAAGGTACTTTCAGGTGGGAGACCAGATCTTAAGTGATCATTTTCCTGTCCAGATTTGTTTTTGGATAAGTTGCCCTTGGGCAAAAATTGTGGGCAATACTAGCCTGAATGATGATAACTTTGAAACAACAATAGTCCACAATAAACGCTGGTCTAAACAAATAGAAGTCACAGTTCAGGATATGCTCATTCTCCCAGAAGCTATGGGACTAGGCAGTCAAATTGTGACAGCTACAGAGTTGGAACCAGCGCTGGAAGCATGGTATCATTTATTGTGTATGCTGAGAAGGGCACTCAGCCATGTCTTTAAAGTAAGGAAGCAAGCACCCAAGGATAAGACGGCTTGGTGGGATGGGGAATGTAAAACTGCCAGGATTTCCCTAAGAAATGTTATGCGGAAACTCCAACAAGATAATGAATTGATTTACCTCAATGAGTTTAGAAACTTAAGGAAACAATAAAAAAGGTTGATAGCAAGGAAGAGGGAGCTTTTTTCTATACAAAAATGGATGGCACTGCAGGAGGTAGAAGATAATATGGACTGTTGTGCCTTCTGGAGGATTGTAAATACTGGAGGAAGACAGAATTTTCCATCCAAAATGTATAAGATCTCCCCCTCGAGTTGGGTCCAACATTTTTCCTATTTATTTGAGGACCTTGATCCGGAGCTTAGGTACGGCTTGCCCCCGGATACCGAGTTGGCATATTGGGACCCGGTGGATCCATTAGAAGTGTAAATAGCTATAGACGTGCTGAAAAGTGGTAAGTCTGCTGGTCCAGATCTCAAACCGGGTGAAGTCTTTAAGTTGTTTCTGGACTGGGATGTGTGTGCTGTGGCTCATTTATTTTCATTGATTAATGAGGCCACTATACTACCGGAATCTTGGAAATACAGTGCGGTAGTTCCTTTATTCAAGAAAGGAGATAGAATGGACCCCCAAAATTATAGAGCTTGCTATTTATAATTTCTAAAATTCATGCCAGAATACTTGTAAATTGCCTCCAGGCTTCGTGTGAGGAACAAGGTATTCTAGCAGAGGAGCAAGCGGGCTTTAGGCCCAATTGCTCTACAACTGACCATGCTTTTGTGCTTCATCACTTCATTAATAAATATAAGCGGTGTAAGCACAAATTTTATTTAGCATTTATAGATCTGTTGGCTGCTTTTGACGTGATCTGTAGAACAAAATTGTGGACTGATCTTGCCAATTTACATATATATAAGCGATTATTAGCACTAATCAAGTCCCTATACTCAGGAACATCTTTGAGGGTATGAATACCTCCTAATGGCATTTTGTCAGGTGCAGTGCAGACATTTTGAGGGGTTCGGCAGGGTTGTCTGCTGGCCCCTATGTTTTTTAACATATATGTTAATTCCCTTATCCTTGACCATAAGGACCCAGAGAACTATCATTCTCCACGAATTGGCACCAGAAAAATATATTTGTTCTTGTATGCAGACGATACGGTGTTAGTGTCTTTCAGCAAAGGTGGATTAAACAGATGATTGAGTGATTGGGAGACAGGTGCCAAGAGAAGAATATCTGTATTAATTATGATAAAACTAAAATCATGATTGTTGCAAAATGCTTTAAGAAGCAGGGTTGGGAGCTCCAAGGACATAGACTGGAGCAAATAAGAGCCTACAAATATTTGGGTGTTACCTTTGCTGATAATGGTGCCTGGCTACCCCATATAATGACAGCAAAGACAAAAGCACAATATAATCACTGGCTGTGCAATGTTTCTTCTGTTGTTATGGGCAGCGATGTCCTGAGGCAGCACATAAAATTCTAAACGGTAAGGTAATTGCGAGTATGTTGTTTGGGGTCCAAATTTGGGGATATGATCATAAGGCCTTAGTAAGATTGTACCCAGTAATTAATAAATTCTGGAAACAGATTTTGAGACTTCCTCCATCCTCAAACTCAGCCTTGATAACATTAGAAGCAGGTGGCATCTCTTTGGATGCTATGGTTGAACTCCATTTATTGAAATTCTGGGCAAGAATGAGAGATATCCCCAACACCTCCTTAGTGGCAATGGCCATGAAGGAAAAGCAAATAGATCAGGAATGTGTCACGGACTGCTGGTGGGTGGAAGTTAAAACCTGCCTTGCTTTGTTAGGTTGCTCAGAACTGTGTCTGCAGGACTATTCTAGTACACATATAGTTAGATTAATAAAACCACATGTCAATGATATTGACAGGCAAAGACTGAGAACCTCAGCAGCTCGTGCCAGTATTTCCCCATTTTACAGATATTTGATACCACCTCAGGCAGGAGCACCGTGTATTCAATGACTTACGGATCTAGGGCTAAGACAGGCCTTTACTAGTCTGCATTTTCAATCTATGTTATCTGCAGTAGTGCTTGGGAGGTACCAGGGAACCCCATACTTAGAACGACTCTTCCCTTGTGGCAGGGGGATGGAGGATTTGGAACACTAATTGGTTATCTGCCCCTTGTATAAGCCGCAGCGTAGTCTACTAAGGGCTGCTATTAGATGGGATCATACCCGTCCTAAAATACAACAGCTGATTTATTTACTAGGAAACACAAATCCAATAAGAACAAAATTAGTAGCTATTTTTGCAAAGAGAATTGACAATGTTAGAAGAAGCCTCAGTTCTAAATTGGTCGCCCATTCATAAAAGGGGGTTGATTTTTCCCCTGAATAGCCTGGTGGATTAAGTTGGGGTCTGTGGAGCTATGTGCTGCACTTATAAGAGCACAGAGTTGATCGGCGGGCATCCAAGGATTTGTATACCTGTTTTATTAATTTTATTTTAGGAATTAGGTATTGTTGGGGCATGTTCATACTTGTAGGATGACGGTTTTATATTATATTTTTATTATTTCTATGGAAGACGGGCTGTTTTAAGGGTGTTTGTTTTATTATTTAATATGTTTTGAATGGTTGTTTGTATCTTTGTGATGGCCATGTGGCTTACAATGTTTAATAAATTACTTACTTACTGGTCAGAACTTTCTATGTTTTGTTACACCACAACTTCATGCAGGGAATGGGGGTTCCTTTTCCCCATAACTTGCTATTTTCATGTAAACTTGTATAGCTTTATTCATCCTAAACCATGTTATCTCCTTATCTATGAGGTCCTGATTGGTGCATATATAAACAGGGACCCATGTTGACTGCGTTGATGCAATTTGCAGTGATTTTTGCAGAATCAGCCAATCCTCGCAGTGCCATGCTGAAATTGCAGTGAAACTGCAATGAGGGCTGTCTGCAGGATCTTTAAATCCTGGCTCAGGCATAAACTTGTCGCCTGACACTAAACTAAAACTGCTGCTGCAGCTGCCATCTGTCAGGGAGGTGTGACCATGACCCGAGGGTAAATAGGCCCCTGGAAGATGAATTGTGGGTGGGTGGGGTCTGAGGCCCTATGTTTGGGTGAGGGAGGTCTGGGGGTTTAATATGATGTGGGAATTCTGGGGTGCTGAAATTCCAGAGGATTTGAGTCGTGCTTGATTAGCAAAGTTGTGATTCTATGTCAAACCTGTTGTAAATTTGCTTCAAGCATGCATAGTTATGCAAATTAAGTTAATTATGCAAATATTAATGCTTGCAGTGAATTTGCAGAATTTGGCTTCACTGGTTGCAGAATTTAAGATTTTTTGATGCAGTGAACTCGGGTCGCTGTATATAAGTAAAGTGGCACACCTTTATTTTTCAGGTAAAGCAAGAGATGGCATTGATAGAAGTAGGTTGAAACCACAAAGAAAGTAATGCTTGACATAACATATTACTTCTGTGAGGCTTTTCCATGATTAAAACCATTGAACCATGGCCATTTTAATGGGGAAAAGTTTAATTTAATTTAAATTGATTTGATTCCTTTTGTAATGCTATGTTCAAAAAGTGCTGGCATAACTTTTAAATGGGGTTGCTCTTGTGAAACAAAGTGTTGTTTAAGAAATATAAATAATAGCTTGCACTTATTTTACAGAGCATCTGAAAAGATTATACAAAGGTGGTAAATAAGTAGTAACACCAACATAAAAAGAGCTCTTGGCTCTCATTAACTTCAATGGCAGTTGAGAGTCTTTGGCACCTTGAATGATTTGAGTTCTTCTAATCATAATGCAGGTGTGGTTTGCAGACATCCTGTGCTTTTACTGACCACTAACCCTCATTGAGTTGAGGTTTTCTTCATTTTAACCATTTTGATCTAAAAACAGACAATTTGCATATGCATTAATATGGAGAGAACATAGTTATGTGAAGAGGAGAGACACTCTCTAATTTGAATGAAACTTTCCCAATATGGAATTTCATGGAGTACACCATGGGTGGGTCAGGTCCGGGGCCCAAATGTGGTCCTCGGCAAGTTTTTATGTGGCCCTTTCCAGTGCCTGGATCTGGCTCCTGTTTCCAGTCTCTACACCCAAACACTGAAAAATGGAGCTCAGGATAATCGATCAGAGAGGAGGGCATGCACACAAGGCTAGGGGATAGATCCATGGTCCAGATCCATGATCTGGGCCCTTCTTTTTTTGAATACATCTGTTAAGCACCCCCACCCCCAACAACTATGTGGCCTTTGGAGCTTGTACTAATATTCAGTGTGGTCCTCAAGACAGAAAAGGTTCCCCACCCCTGGAGTAGACCAGGGGCTTTATTTTTATCAAAGAATCACTTCTTCCAAAGATTGTTTAACTTATGAATTATTGGCATTGGAAATAATTGAAATTCACCTAAAAGTCCAGATTCTCACTATCTGTTCCTACTTATGGTGAAAACTGGAATCCCCAATTGCATTAGGAATTTCCCACTAGTGTATAAGGTTGGTGTAGGGTTTCATTCTTTTGTCTTACTTGCCCCCTTTCCTCCTCATATTGGTGGATGAGGGTACGACTGGAGCATGAGTTGCCTCTTAGATTCTGGAAGCATAGTACATCCTAATAGGCCATTACAAGCAGGCACTCAGACTACCTATTGTCTGGTCTAACCTGCACAAAAAGTCAGCTTGACCATCAGCAATGCTAAAGTTAAAAGTGGTGTCAAGTCATCCCGTTGATTCCCTTATCCCACCCACAAGTCTCACTAATGCCAAACAGTTTGCCTGAAAATCACAGAGGCACTGGCCTGAGTCATTTAATATTTTTAAAATAATATTAATTGATTAATTAATAATAAATAATAAATAAGGTAAGGTTCCATCCTGAAACTGTTACTTACATGGGGAGTCCATTAACAAATGGGTTAAATGGGTCTTCTCACATGAAGGAGAGAGATAGGGTGATTTCAGACATTACGGGCGGGCGGTTCACCACAGTGGATCCCCAGTGGGGGTGAACAAAACAACCACTCCCCGGGGCGAATAAAAGCCCCAAACAGACGTGATGGGACCGGGACAACGACCTGGAATCGGGTCGACAGATCACGGATCGGGACAGTGCAACAGACGTGACGCCGATCCCCAGCCGTGGTCAAAACTCCCAGAAGTCACCGGGCAGGGGCAGGACACAGACATGGCCGCCTGAGGGCAAACGAAGCCAAACGGCACAAAAGGGAATGCCCACAATAGGGAAATGGGAAGGAAGGGGGAAAGAGGGAGAAGAGGCTGACAGGTACCACACACAGAAGGCACACAGACAGCGGAGCCACTGCGGGACACACAGCACGACCACACGCCCAGGCACGCACACACACACACACAAACACACAAGGGAAAGGTCAGGAAGGGGGGCAGGGGCGCCCAGAAAAAACACAAGGAACAACGGGAGCGGGGGGGGGACATGGAAGAGGGGGGCACC
>QEPC01013253.1:1185764-1202708 GCA_003113815.1 Sphenodon punctatus
GACCTTTCCCTTGTGTGTGTGTGTGTGTGTGTGTGTGTGTGTGTGCCCGGGTGTGAGGTCGTGCAGTGTGTCTTGCTGCGGGTCCACTGTGTGTGTGTGTGTGTGCGTGTGCTGTGTGTGTCGCCTGTCAGCCTGTTCTCCCTCTTCCCCCCTCCCTTCTCATTTCCCTTGTGTGGGCATTCCCTTCTGTGTCTTTTGGCTTCGTTTGCCCTCAGGCGGCCATGTCTGTGTCCCACCCCTGCCCTGTGCCTTCTGGGACTTTTTACCCCAGCGGGGGTTCGGCTGCTGGTCTGTTGTGCTGCCCCAGTCCGCGATGGTTTGGCCTGGTTCCCGGCCATCGTCCCGGTCCTGTCACGTCTGTTTGGGTCGTTTTTCCACCCTGGGGCGTGGTTGTGCTGTTCACCCCCCCTGGGGGTTCACTGTGGTGAACCGCCCGCCCGTAACATCTGAAATCACCCTTTGACCCGTCAGAGATTCACTGTGGTGAACATCTGGCGGGGCTCAAACAGACGTGCACGGGATCACAGCCACCACCCTGAATCCAATGTGATTCAGGGTGGTTGACTGTGATCTCGTCAGATCTGCACAGACACTCTAACACTGATAAAATGGGTGTTACATTTTATTATACATGTTGCAGGGCACCCATAGCGCACACCTGCAGCCCAGAAACATGTATGATAAAATATAACACCCATTTTATCAGGGTTAGAGTGGCTGTGTGAAAACAGCCAGAGTCTTGTGTGAAAATGGCCACTGTTAATCCATATACACTTAAAAACCTATAAACTATCCCAAATTTCATTTCCCATAACCTAAAATGTAGCTTGCTCTGTACCTGTTGATGATCTTAGTTCTTCTAATGCTAGATTTATCCTAAGGCCAAGGTGATAGAACTTATTACTTAGTTCTTACAGTAGCTTTAATGACACATTTATATTAGTAAACTGGCTTTTAACCATTGTTGGTAAATGTCATGGGGTTTGCACGATAATGAATTGCTACAAGCAATAAGGAAATGTAGTTCTCATGCCAAGGAAGCTAAGGAACATAAAACCGAAATGTAAAGTTAAATGTCTCATCTACTGCAGCTAACCAATTAATGGAAGAGACAGATGACATGGGAGTCAAAGAAGTCATTATATCTAGACAAATGCCTGGGCATAATGGCTTTAAGCGACAGCTGACTATTTTTTTAATGCTTTTAAGGATGTTGCTAAGGAATGCCTTTTGTAAAGGGATTTTTTCCTGTGTTGACAGAGGCAACTCAAGAAATAAATCAAGAAAAAAATAATTTTAAAACTATCTATTTCATACTTACATTTAAATGAGATTCTCCCCCCTCCCCCATTGAATTTATTGCATCTTCTCACGGAAGAGTTATAAATGCAAATAAGGATTTTTGTTTGCCAAATCACTAAGAATTTCACCATCCATGTGCAATAAGAATGGAGTTGGAGGCTTTGTGAATATGTAATTTCACTTTCATTTGTTGATTTATTGCATTTCTGTGGGCTGATCAGTGACTTGGCTGATAGTAACCGTGCCATATATGTTCAGGTTTTCGAAGATTTGTTTTATCATAATTATATGCAGGTACACACATCTCATTTTGACTTCCTTTTGCTTGGGAGAGATAATGTTTAATATGGAAATCTTTATTTGTGGTTGATATATGATTCCTGACCAGAATAATCAGTTACTTTATAAGGGCCCAGTGATTTTTCCTAGGAGGAATGCCAGTCCTGCTTTGATTGATACCATGGAAATACCTGTCACCAAGTCATAAGGTTGATTTTCACAAAAAATCCCACCCCCAGAAAAACAGAAAAAAACAAAAAACTCAAGCCCAAAACATTTCCACATTCTTTTTAACATGATGCCTTCCATGCCTTCTGATTCACAAATAACCAAGTGTTAGGACTCAAACCAACCTTGGTTTGCTAATTTTTTCCACAGTTCACCTCCTAACATGGGAAAGGAAATTTCCCACTTTAGTCTGCCCTGGACATAACAAGGGCCCCACAATGCAACACGCAAAACCTGGAAAAGCAGAATTATGGGGTTCCTAGCAGCAAGCCTGAAATGAGCAATCACAGCAAATGCTGTTTTGCTAAAAACTAACCATCTTTTTTTTGGTTGCTATTTTTAGTTCAAAACAACATGAACTGAGCTGCTACCAACTATGCTTAGCAGGGTATGCTTTATGTACCAGCTAAGTGATGAAAAAGTGCTACAAGTAGACACAAAAATGCCAGAAATGGATGCAAAAGGGCAGCCCTGAAACATCTGGAAAATTCCAGGAAGTCCTGAAAAATCCCAGCAAGTGACAGAAATTATGGAAAACTGCCAGCATCAATCTCACAATGGCAGGAACGTGGAATCGCATGCTGACAAGTGGGGAATTGCCAACAAATAATAGGGACTCCAGAAATGTAGGTATTTCCTGACAGAAATGGAAGTCTTGCTTTCGTCTCCATACTAGCTAGCAGCAGCTCAAGCAGCATCTATGGAAAAATTTACAGCAGGGTAAGCAATGTGTGATATAGAGACTTGTGTGCATGCATCACTTCCACAGGATAAAATAATAATAATTTTATTTATACAGTTCCACACTAAAACTTTGATTACAGCTTGTTTACTTTTTTATTCTTAGCTATTAACTGATGAATTTTGGATTGCCTACTGTCTCATCCACAACATTTTTAGGTGGCATGCTGTCTCTTAATTTCTCTATTTAGGGATCAAACTTCAACTTACTGTAGCAAATGGCAAAAAAAATCTCATTTCCTCTAACAACTTTTAATCCTCACAATAAACCTGTGAGGTAGGTTAGGCTGAGAGAACATTTTGACTGGCTCAAGGTCACCCAATGTGTTTCTTGTTAAGGCGAGACTAGAAACAGGTCCTCTCCCTTTCTCCTTATCAAGGTAGAGCACACTTATCCACCACACCACACTGGCTCTCACATTTTAGTGATATTTTATTTTATATTTTATAAATATCTTTATTTCTCCATGCTATAAGGGTTGGGGGCTGGGTATGTTTTAGTCCAGGGATCAGCATCAGAAGGGGTGGCTTGAGCTCTGGGTTCAGGAGAGACAGAGATTAAGATTCAGAAAATATTAAATAGGCATGAGGATCAAGCAGGAATTCAGATCAGAGACAGGACTCAAGCAAGGACTCAAGGCAGAATATAAAGCAAGGTTACAGCAAACAAGAAGAGAAAGTGCACAGACGAGGTCAAATGATCCACCCAGTTTACTGTTTCTACGAACAAGCCTTATATACCAGCTGTCAACCAACCAGGAAGCTGGGAGGTGTGATGAGGGCTAGTAGAGACAGACTGGAGGAACATAGCCTGACTAGCACAGATAGGCCTCTCGGGAATTGGCTGTGTTTGAGGCAAGCTACGCGAGTGGTGCAGGAGGTCTGGCTGCTGCTCAGAAGCTCCAGGAGCTTAGGTTCAAGATCGGGGTCCTAACACCAGTAAAGTTTCTTAAAAACAAGAAATACTCTCCTATTGTAAACTAACACAAGCTTTGGGGAAATACCCTGAGTTACATCAGCACTTTTTACTAAGTTTTACTGTGGGTAGCACTGGTTGTTGGATTTTTCCCAGGGCTGGGAAGGAATTTTGCTATCAGTCATAATTGGCTTGGTCTTGGTAGGCCTTTCTCCTTCCTCGCAGTTGTTGACTTAAGGTCGGAAGGGTAGTTAAAGTGAATGTTGTCACACTTGCAGGGGTCCTGCGAGTTAGATAGGATAGGTCAGTAGGGATGTTGCTGTTGCCAGGTCATCTCCTTACGAGATGGTGTCAGGGTGATGGCTAGAGCTTGCGCAGCCAGTGTCACCCATGGCACAGGAGATGGGGCAGGCTGAGGTGCCCTAGAACAGGGGCGGTGCAGGGTTGCCAAGAACTGCACCCAAATCCTTCCTTGGGTCCCGGTAGGCAACAGCCTCCTGATCTGACTGAGCAGCTGGGCAGGCATGACATTGCAGCTGCTATAGTTAGTAATGTTTGTGGTACTGTGGGACATCAGACCGCTTAAAGTTTTAGATGAGTAAAGTTAATTTACAGTTAGAGTTAGGGTGATTTCAGATGTAATGGGCGTCCGATTCACTACAGTGGATTCCCAGCAGTGGTGAGCCAACTAACCAGCCCTTGTGGTCCACGAAGGCCCCGAACAGACATGACAGGATCGGGACCACATCAGGGAATTGGGCTGTCAGACCATGGCTTGGGACAGTGCAACAGATGTGATGCCGATTCTTGGTCATGGTCAAAACCCCCAGAAGGCACCGGGGAGGGGCGGGAGGCAGACATGACCGACAGAGGGCAAACAAAGCCAGAAGGGCCAAAAAGAAATGCTCACACAAGGGAAACGGGAAGGGAGGGGGAGGAGGGAGAAGAGCCACTGAGGTGGTACACACAACAGGCACAGAGAAAACGAGGTCATAGCGAAACACACAGCACAAACACACGCCCGGGTGCAGACTCACCCTCATGGGAAAGGAAGGGAAGGGGGAACACAGCAGGACAGCCAACACACACAGCACAATGGGCAAAGGGGGGAGGGGGGACCTGGGGCCAGGGAAGTGGGGGCAATCAGCCCGGGGGCAGGGCAGGACATGGGAAATGACATCCAGAACCCCCACAACAGCACAGGCAGCACGGGCAACCCCACAGCTACACAGGCAGCCCTGGCATGGGGGGACCCCTCAGGGGTATAGCACAGGCACAGGGGAAGGCCACACGGACAGGGAGCGCCCCAGGAACAGTCCAGGAGACCGACAGGGACCCTATGTGCTGGCAAAAGTGTGATGACTGGGATGGAGGCAAGCCGGAGCCAAAGAGCTGAGCAGGCGATCCAACACTACCACCCCCGGGAGGATGCTGAGAGGTGCAGTCTGGGACCCCCAGAACCCCACGGTCATAGAGTCAACCCTGGGGGTGGGGGGCCCACGGGCACAGGAGGGAGTGTGGCCAGACAACGGCCAGGGTGCTGGGAGCTGGATCAGAGATCAGGACACAGTCACAGGAGAAGGCAGTCATGGAGGGGAACACCGGTTGCAGAGGTGGACGGGGAGGCATGGAGGGGGCCCAGAGGCACAAGCAGGGGCAGCGGAACCCTAGAAACCAGCCAACACAGCAGCAAGGCTGGAACATCATGGAAGGAGTGGGCAGTGACCCATGGTGTCAGGGATGAGGCGGGAGCTCACAGCGGGGCCAGCACCCAGGGCCTGGAAGGCACAGGGGGCCTCACAGCCAGCTGCAGTTAGCCACGAAGGGGCCCGGGGCCGGTTGGCCCACCAGGTGCATGTAGTGGGGTCACTGCAGCATTCCCCAATGGTAGCCCAGCGCAGACATGTGGTGGGTGACGAGGTAGTATGACTCGAAGGTATCATGCACGGCGAGCCCCACCTGGACATCGGATCAGGACCATACACCAGCCAACGCCATCAGTTCCACCCCGATGGGCTCCGACAAGCCATAGTCAGCATCTGGGGGCCTCGGAAGGTGACCAAGTTCCAACAGGCAGTGATAGACCGCCCCACATGACCGCTTGTACCCACGGGGCCCGTAAATGCAGCCAAAGAAGGACACAGCCAGGGCAGGGCCCCCCTCCACCAGATAGGCCATGTAGGTGGCCAGGCTGCACATAGCAAGAACAGACACAGTCTCCGCCATGGACCACCCCACATGTGAGCACCTCATCTCTGGGATGCACCCATTGGGGAAAGGACGCAGGCCCAGCGTCTCTGCATGCAGCCGGAAATCGCAGGCACTCACCTCATAGCCAAATTAGCGCAGGCTGGAGCTCAGACTCACATAGGCACCTGTGAGGCTGTCCGGGAAGCTCAGGAGCAATTGCATGGCCGGGGAATGCCACAGGTCACACAGGGCCATGGTCTTGTGGAAGATCCAGCTATGGGGAGTGCTGGGGGTGGTGGGGCCCGTGAGTCCTGGGGAAGTGCTGCCAGCCATGGTCCAGCAAGCGGTGCATTATTAACTGCAAGGAAAGAGGGGCCCCATGATCCCTGGAGGGATGGGAGGGGAAGCAGGGGAGTTCCAAGGCCAAGCAATAAGGCTACAGGCCGCAACATGGCACAGCAAATGAGCGAGGCATGGGGTGCGGACCCAGCATAGCTGCTGGAACCGAGCACACAGACAGGACAGCCTACACTCAGTTCAGGGTGGTGAGGACAACAGGCAGTCAACACAGATAGTTGGGAGGTGATGACTGCAGTAATGCAGCTGCTGCCCGCACGCCAGGGGCTGGCTGGACCATGCCCCAGGCCCCATGTAGGGACTGCAGGTGTGCTCAATGGGGCGCCCCCTGACTCCCCACCCTGGTCGCTCTGCAGAAGCTGTCCATGCTGGTCAAGGGGGCAAGCAGAAGCCACTTGGGGACCCCACACCCGGTTGTCAGGTCGTGACCTGGGGGTGGGGCTACACATGGCCCAGCCTATAATGGTTGTAGCTGCACCCCACCCGGGGCACCATTCACCATGGAACTGGGATGGTTGGGCACCTATGGGATGCACCTAGGAGTCTTCACAGAGTGGTACCGCTCAAATACTGACCTCCTGTGCATTCAGACCACAGAGGTGCACCTGGTCACCTGGCTGCGGGTGTGTATGGCCAGGAGCACAGCTACAGCCTGGTGAGCTCACCACGGGCTCAGGCACTCCCTGGAATGGTTCAGAGCCCAGCAGGTTTCCAGGATGTCCCGACTGGCCCTCATCCGCACCTGGGATCAGGCTGGTGCGCTCTGCAAGGTGGCCAGCCGGCACCAGTGGTGGAGGGAGACCATGGGGTGCACAGCCCTGATCACTATGCAAATTTCCTGGAGGGTATGGGTCACAGAACGGGCACAGGGGTGGTGGGCCAGGGCACTGGTACGAGGCCACCTGGAGAGCGCACTTTCGGATGGACAGGCGCATCCTCCTGCGACTTGTGGAGCTGTTAATGCCCTGGCTGGAGCATCAGCACACCCCCATGTGGGCCCCCATTCCCATGGTTCAGTGGGTGCCCATCAGGGTCTGTGCCCTTGCAACACCCGACTCCTGCCGGTCCATCTCGCAGCACTTCAGCGTTGAGGTCAGCAGTGTCGCTGGGATCCTGCGAGACATCTACGAGGTGGTGGAGGGCATGCTCCTGGACTGAGC
Organism: Sphenodon punctatus; assembly: GCA_003113815.1. NCBI lineage: Eukaryota > Metazoa > Chordata > Lepidosauria > Sphenodontia > Sphenodontidae > Sphenodon > Sphenodon punctatus. Next base: position 1,192,938 of record QEPC01013253.1, read on the forward strand.
GATCCAAGCTGGTGGACCAGGAGGCCGTGATGGATGGCTTCCCAGCTGGAGGATTCCCAGACTGCATGGGTGCCATAGACAGCACCTACACTGAGATCCTCCACCCATCCGATGGGGAGACCGTGGAATTTGTCAACCGACACAGGTAACACTCCCTGCAGTTGCAGGCAATCGTGGACTACCAGGGGCAGTTCATAGACGTATACATAGGCCACTCTTGGTGCAGTCACGATGCCCGGATCATGACATTCTCGCCATTCTATGCCCGGATGTACCACGGGGACTTCGAGGACATGGGGATGACCCAGATCGAGGGGGTGCTGATACCCCCCTTCATCCTGGGGGACCCAGCCTATCCACTCACCCGGTGGCTGATGAAGGCATACCCAGTCACCAGGAACCCAGTGGAGATGCTGTATAATACCTGCCTGTGTGCCAGCCGGACCGTGGTCAAGAGGACCTTCAGGGCCCTTAAGCAGCACTGGAGGTGCCTCGTGGGCCNCGGGGACTTCGAGGACATGGGGATGACCCAGATCGAGGAACCCAGTGGAGATGCTGTATAATACCTGCCTGTGTGCCAGCCGGACCGTGGTCAAGAGGACCTTCAGGGCCCTTAAGCAGCACTGGAGGTGCCTCGTGGGCCGGCTGGACTACACGGTGGAGACCTCAGCCCTGGTGATTGGAGCCTTCTGTGTGCTGCACAATGTGTGCGAGACCGATGGGGCTGCCCTTGACTACCCTGTGCCCCGGCACCATCCCGGCACCATGCCTCCCTATGTGAATGCTAGAACCCACAGGAGTACTGATACACAAAGTGCATCTGTGCTGCCCTGGCTAGGCAGATCAGCTGGGAGGCTGAGGAATGATGCCACAAACCACTGCCTCCACCACCCTGGGGCCCTACCAGCACCCTGGGCGCGCCCGTAGATAGCCCCCAGCCCCAGGCCCGTGAAACAGAATAAAGGCTGTGACTGTGGTGCCCGTGCATTTATTGTGCATACCTCCTACAGTTAACACCACCACCACCACCCACCTCCCAGTGCCATGTCCACGCCCCTCAGTCCGCTCGCCCCCTTCCCCCATGACCTTCCTGTCTCTGGGGCCTTCCTCTTGGCTGCCCTGTGGCCGTCGTGGAGCTCTGGGAGCTCCCCTACCACCCACAGACCATGTCCCATACAGTGTCCTGGGATGCCTTGGTGTCCTGAGGGGCAGACGTTGTTGGGAGGGATGGCGGACCCAGGGCCGGAGTGGCCCCCCTGGGCAGCTGCTCCCTCCGGAGGCCTACAGGGACTGGTAGGCAGGTTGATGGCCTGCTCCAGCCGCCAGAATGCCTCCACCTGACTGCTGTGCTCCTGGCGCTCCCACCTGCATTTGAGTTACACCTCCACCTGCAGCCTCTGGTCCCTTGCCTCCACTTGCTGCACGGACCTTTCAGTGGCCGCCTCCATGCAGTGGATTGCCGCTATCATCCGCTAGCTGTCCTCAGTGGTGGTGCAGACTATGTCTTCCACCTGCTCATCCCTCCGGTGCTATACCTGTGCATGGTGCTCCCTCATCCACTAAGCTGGGGACACGGGGCGGCTTTCTGGGACCCGGCAGGTTGCCTTGTTGGGGTACACTGTAGGGGTTGGTTAGGTGCCCCAACTGCCTGCCCTCCATCCCATGACATGACTGGGGGGTCTTGTGGGCCCCATTGAATCCATCCAGTTTCCTCCCCAACATTCCCCTGCACTCAGGCCCCCCTCCCCCACACCACATGGGCCGGGTCCCCCGCCCAGCCTCCCCCAGCCTCCTCTCCACCCACTTGCCGAGTTGTCTCACCTGGGACCTCTGGCTGCTCCTGGGTCTGCTCGTCACTGTCCCCCTCTCCTGCCTGTCCTGGGTGCCGTGACCTGTGAAGATATGGGACGGGGTGGGTGGGGGTAGGTGGAACATGTCCCCCGGTGGCCCCTGGGCCACCTTTCTCTGGTCTGGGGTGTCAGGGGTTGTTGGGGGAGGCCCCAAGGCCAGTGTGCCCCCTCCCCCCTCAACCTGTCCCCTCTGGTCCATTTCCCATCCCACTCGCTTGCTTACCCTTGATGTCAGGCCCTCCGAGGCTGGTCCCTCATTGTTACTGGGGTCCCCCTGCATCCTCTGGCCAAGGGCGACTGGTATGCCGGCCTCGGCTTTTCCTGGTACCGAGATCGGCTGGGGGATCTTTGGGCTGGTGCACGAGGGGGGCCTGCTACTCCCCGAGGTCCAGGAGCGTTCCTCTAGGGGGCAGGGCCCCTAGATCCGGTGCCTTCTAATGGGCCGGCAAGGGGAGAGGGTACATCAGCCCGTTCCCTGACCTGGACCACGACACTCCCCATGAGGCACAGGGCGACTATGGATCCCTTCATATGGAGGATGCGGTCCAGGGCATCATAGTAGGGGGCCGTCCAGGCTCCATGCCCGGACCGCCGGATGTTGTCCTTGATGGCCTTGTACCCCCTCTTGAGGTTCTTCACCTATGAGCGGCACTGGGCCACTGTTCTGTGGTGCCCTGCTGCCTCCATGTCCTGCATGATCTCCTGGTACACGTGCTCGTTCCTCAGGTTCACTGCTAGCTCCAGCTGGTGCTCCAGGGTCCCCCAGATCCTAATGAAGTAATGGGTTTCCCTGTGCCCCCATTACTCCACGTGGGCCCTCCTCCTACTACTCTGCATTCCCTCCACCCATCACCTCTGGGGGTTCAGGCTCCTGGGCCCATTTTCGTGTCTGTGGGTCGTAAGGGGGGGTTGGTTGCCAGTTTGCCTCAGCCCCATGGTCCTCCCCCTTCCCTCTCCTGCTGGCCCATGCACCCCCCTTGGTGCCCCTGTGCCACTGCCCCCCCTCGCTCCCCTTACCTGTTTCTGGGGTGCCTCATCCCCCAAGCCGGTTGCCAGCTCTGGAGCGGACTGTCCCAGCTGCTGCTCTCCCTCCACCGCCTCCACGTGCAGCATGACCACCTCCTCTGCCTGTGCCTCCTCCTCCACCTCCTCCTCCTCTTCCCTTGCTCGCTCACCCTCCGCTCTCCTCTCCCTTCCACCTCGGCCATCCCGCCACATCCCCCTGCTGCTGTGTGCCCTTTAAATCTCCCTCCCTGGCCTGTGTTGTTGCTCATTGCCTGGCAGCGATGCTGCATAATTTGTCCCTGGCTGAGAATTGTTTTGATTGCTTCCGGGCTTGTGGTTGCCGTTCAGTCATTACGTTTTGCTATTTCCCGGTGGGAATTGCTTTGACCACACTTTCAGAGATGGTCCGGGCCAGACCGGAATTGTCAGTGGTGAACATCTGGCGACCACCAAACAGACGTTCGGGGACCTTTGGTCCCACCGCGGGGTAGTGTGTGGTTCACTGTGGTTGACTGTGATCTTGTAACATTTGAAAGCACCCTTAGGCAGGACCCAGGAAGGGCATACCCCTCCCCCCGATTTTTGGTCTAATAAAATGTGTAGCCATTTTTACCCAAACTCTGGTGTGCGTGTCTTCCTTTCAGGGTGTGGGGCAATACACACCAGGATCATCCATATCAGTTTACTTTTCATCAGTATGATAGTGACAATAAGAAAGATCTATGTTCAACACTACACACGGGATCCAATATGGAAGGAGTACTTAACTGCATCGTATGGAAGATTTTGTCAAACTTGTGCTCTGTGGTGCTCATGGGAGCTCCTGCTGTGTTAATGTATTTCTGCCCTAGTTGAAGTGCAAGGTGGTGATGTCCTCATTATGCTGTCTAAAAAATTAGGAGCATTGCCTAATGGATAATATGTTTTACTTGGACTGGAGACCAGTGTTCAAATTCTATCAATGGCTGGCCTTGGGCAAGTCACAGGCCCTTTTTAAACAGACTGTGTGTGCAGGGGAATGGGTATGTATACAGCACAGGGGGAAGCATACACGGGTGCACACCGATCCCCCATGCACAGAGCAATCGCTATTTTGGCCAACTGCTCCATGAGTGGGTGGAGGTGGGGGTGCATGCGTGTTTTGCAGGAGCTTCCACGCATGCTCACCCACCCTCCATGGACTTGAGTGGGTGTGTCTCATGTAAAAAGGGTCACAGTTTCTCAATTTCAGTTCCCCCATCTGCACAATAGGAATAATAATGACCTACATCACAGGACTGTTGCACGGGTGAACTAGATAATGATTAAAAACCACTTTACTACAGATTTATTAATTATTATTATTATTATTTTATTTAATTGACATTTGTCAGATCAGGATGTGACATCCAGACACTTTGGATGACACTTGGCTTTCCTATAGAAGAGTCTTCTAATGGTGTTTTGTAGCAATGCCATTTTTTTATCTTCATCAATTTCCCATCACTTAACTGACAGAAGATTCTTCCTTAACGACTACTGGTTCAGCTCTCATTAAATGAATGGGGTTGTGTGTGTCAAAACTCCTTCACTGAAGGTTTTTAAGAGACTGAATAAATATCTGCCAGTGGTGGTTTAAGTATAGATAATCCCATCTCAGTGCAAGGGGTTGGAACAGATGATCCTTGCTGTATCTCCCACACCTGTGGTTCTCTGATTTTAGTGTGAAGAATAAGGCCGCTTTTAGGCGAGACAAATTTTGCGCATGGTTGGTGAAAAATGCACGTTTTAATGCTTGTTTAAACACCTAAACTGTTTTAAATGTGCATTTGTCATGATTGTGTAAAAGTCAAAACCGTTTTTAATGTGGTTTTGTCTAATTCTAAACTGGTTTTGAGCCCCTTTGTTGATCAGGGGATGCCAAAACCGGATATAAAATGTGCATTATTTAAATGCGCATTTACAAAACCACATTGAAAGTGTCTCATCTAAAAGCGCCCTCAGAGTATGTTTTAGTCCAAACCTGTTGCCTGTGTCAGTTTCTTCACTGTAAGACAAATATTTTCAGATGAAAATAGATGGGATCGTGTTCCCACTTATATGACTTTGTTTTCCTGTCATAAAAGGGAGCTTGTTGTGACATGAGAAACTTCAATTTGTAGGACTGTTCTTACTCATGCATTCCAGTTCAGAACACTTGCTATTTTATGGAAAAAACATCCAGGTATCCCTTCAGATCAAAAATATTTTCTCATTGAAAGAGTGATAATAAAGGTCATTAAAAGTAGATGTGAGATTTTGAGTGGCGTGAGAAAATATAGGGTGTTTTCAGACGTTACGGGGCCGCTTGGCCCTGTACCGAAAACAACCCATTCATTCCCTGCCGGGGTCACCCCGTCACGCCATATCAGACATGCCGAGGGGATCCCGGTGGGGAATCTGGGAGGGGGTGGGGCCACGCTGTGCAATGTGTGGCCGCACAGCCCCGCCCCCTCCACGCACCCCGCCGCCCGCCCTCTGGGGAGACGGGCAGGCGGCGGGGCCAATGCGGCCGCCGCATCAGGCCGGATACACCAAGGCCCGGAATCCCGCCGGGGATCCCGGGCTGTGGCAACCGGCCAGACGTTACTTTTTTTTGGTCCCCGCTGGGGATCTTTTTGACCACGCTTCCCGGGACATTCCCCCGGCTAGCCCGGGAAGCGTGGTTCAAATTGACCGTGGTGAACATCTGGTGGCCGCCAAACAGATGTTCGGGACACAGTGACCACAGGTGGGTATTCACCGTGGTTCACTGTGATCTTGTAATGTCTGAAAATACCCATAGACTGAGGTAAGACAGAATTGGTAGATTTGAAGACTGCTAATAGAGATTATTATTTACAGCGTGGATAAGATTATATAAATGAAGTTTTATTTTGAACCAAGGTATTAAAACAACAAGACACACCAATGAGAGAAAACTGAAGCATACCTGATCCATTGAATCTTGTTCAGTTAACTTTGTGGCATTTTAATTTGGATAAATTATTTCAACCCAGCAAAACTAACTACAAATATAACTCATTCCTACACATTTGCATTTCTTTTCCTCTAAAAATGTGGCTGTTTTATACCACTGGTTTCAATTGACAGCCTTTGTAGCCTATGCAATATTGCTATTATTCATTTTGAAAAATTCTGTTTGGAATATTTACAAGCAAGCAAGTGCAGGCTACTTAAATTGAATCCATGATCTCTTGTTAGCAAAAGCAGAGTTTACAAACTTTGCTGCTGCTGCTGTTAGAAATGTCTGCTAAGAATTTATGGAAGCAATTGTATGGTGAGATACAATAGAAGCAAAATGGTATGTCAGTGTATAACAGGGTGGAGAGGTACCTGGGTGCGTACTGCCAAGATGCCCCCCAAGTGGTCACGCCACAACAGCATCTTATCTTACTCCAATGTCTTTATTAGTATAGAAAGTCCCAGTCTTTATCACATGTAGTAGCTGGGCACCAACCCCCTGGCTAGCTCTCTTCCCAGTCCCAGAGACCCCTTGGTCAGGCACCAACCCTCGGAACCTGGTCTAACCTGGTGCATAGCCCTCCTCGCTGCTGGGCTTCACTAGTCCCTTAATCCTCTCTCTATAGGTCCTTTTCCAGGCACAATTCTCTGGTCAAGTGCCTCTACTACCAGGGGTAGGCACTAGGCAGAGCTTTCTCTGTGTCTGACTCTTGCTCTGACATATTATTATTAAACAGAGCGTCTCTAGCTCTTGCCTCCTTCTGGCTTAGCCATGCCCAAGTCAAGGTGTGAGGCCTTTAGGCACTATCCTCAAGCCACTCCAGTACTGGCCTCAGGAAGCACCTGCAATTCCCGCACCGGTGCTACCTCCCTTAATTAAAAGGCCAATAGCCCAAATAGCCTACTCCCTGCTACACAGTGTTTCTCTGTGGTGTGTAGAGGTTAATGAGGAAAGGACAGAAGATGAATGTGTTCTGCAAACAGAGCAGAAAAATGAGATTAATAAGAGCGGCTGCACTGAAATAATGAGGAAGTGCACCTAATGCAACAAGATATTATACTAGGCAAAATTGATACAAAGGCGGAAAGGCTCCCTTTTCCCACTACATCCAAGTCCATGTCAGAAGTAGCCACTGCCATATGTCTCCTGCCATGGTAATCTAACTTTCTCTGCTGGTGCAAGTTCTGTAAAGGTATTCAAAGTGGACCCAATATATTGAAACTTTTGGCTGTCTTTTGTCCCTGTTTTAGTGTCAGCATCCCCCCTCCTCCAGCTTATACAAGTAATGGGAACTGGCCAAAGAAAAAATGATGCTCATATGATTTCCACTAGTTTAAAAATTGCTGTTTTAAACCTGCAATTTCCCCTGCACAGGGTAATTTCCCATGAGGTAGCTCTGTACAGTTTGACCATGTGAGACATAAAGAACATAATCTAATAGTCTGACCCATGGTGCCTGTTCTGAAGATATAAAATTAGATCTCTAAGCCAAAATCTGTGACAGGTGAAGTGTTGGTGAGCATGGAGGGAAACCAAGTTACATGCACAACCTTCTGATGCTAAGACCTGGGCTTGCACAATACACCTATTTAAACTCTCTTTATAAGTAGTTTTACTTCCTAAGATTCAGATCCATTTCTACCTTTGAGGCTTACACATTGCCCCGAAATCACTTTAAAAAAAAAAAAAAAAAAAAGTTGTTAGAACACTACACATCTATAACCTGTTTTGTTGCAGAAAAACTTAACTTTTGATCTACACAGTTAATGATTTTTTAAAATAAAACCTCACTCAAGGACCACATAATTTGTTCATTTAAATGGGATCCTAGTACAAACAAAAAGGGTATTTTCGTATGTGACCGCTCTTTGAACTGCCACACTTTGTTCCTTTCTGTGGTGAGAGCCCTCAAATGCACTGGTGGCTGGGGGTGGGGAGAGGGTGGGGTCCCTTCACCTCACATTCTGGAATTAGCCCAGCCACAGTCTGGGGTTACCTCTTCTGCCCACAGCAAGCAGCTGGTGGGTGGGAGCAGACGTGACACCACCGTGCCATGCTGGAAATAGCATGGCCACCCGTGGTAGCATCCCATTAAAAAATACCCAGTTTTGTCCATACAGCTGTGTCTTTGTAGCCCCACTTCAATAACCTTCTATCTCAGCAGAAATTGCTAGCTTTACTGAAGTTCATTCAGCACTGTGAGCAAGAATATGAACTTGCACTATGAAACATTTAAGAAATGTCAGCATCACCGAAGTTCTAGCCCACTAGCTCGACATTGAGTGAAAAGGCTACTAAAGCTTAACCTAAAGCAAAGGCCACAGTCTAGAGAGGAAAAAGATTAAAGTTCAAATTTAGCTTCCCCACAGTCAACTGCAGCATTTATTCTCTTGGAATCTTATGCTTGTGGTCAAAAAGTGCTTTTGTTGTTACAGCTGGGAGATTATGAAAAGAAAAAGATAGGTGATGCAAATTATCTGATCAAGACATAGGCTGCACTTCTCAGGTAGACAAATGTCCCCATTGATTTATGTATATGCATGTTTGAATAATTGTTTTGTTGATGCATAGTTGTCTTGGGAAGTTTGCATTGGCTTGGTGGTTTTAACATGGAGACTGACTTGATGATCTTTTTTAATCTACAAGGTAACAAAAATATTGAATTAGTCTACTGTTCTCAATACTGTGCCAAAATTCTTCAGATATTGGTTAGCAAAATGTTGAAAATGAAATATAATAGTTCACCTACATTTCATCACAACCTTGAAAATGAGTTTAGTTCAACATGGAAAATCAATTTGTAAAGTAAATAAGAAACCATTTACCACTGCGCTTGCACTAGGTATCTTATGAACCCACTGGATGCAATCCTCTTTTGTTCAAGAATGCAAGGAGGCCGTGCATGTTTAAGTTGCATGCAAATGGCTGCACTAGACGTAAGTGGGTGCCAAGGTTTCATTCACAGTGAGTGCAGTATAACCATGGTCTGGCAGCTGCTGCCTATAATGTAGTATTATAATGCCGATAATAGCACAGACCGCTCTTGTACCCGAGGCGTGTTTTGGTGGATCACAGATCACAGAAGACTGTTGACCATACAGAGAGGCTGCGCTGGGCTCTGGTAGGGAGCAAGTGACAGCGAGTGTGGAATAATGATGTTTGCTGTGTGTAAGGGTTTGGCACCCACTTAATTCTAGCATGGCACTTTAGTACACAAATTACCTGGGCACAAACCCTTGCATACCTGGATGAATGAGAATTGTGCCCATAGGCTTTTGCATCCTAACAAATCAAATAATTCCTGTGGAGTGGGATTGGGAAATACCTCAAAAGGCCTTCTATTCCATTGAAGTACACTTATGCATAATTAATTAAATCTAAGGTATCCCTCACACATGATTACATGTTACATGATTACATGATTATATGTATGTTACAGTGTACACCACTTCTTATTTAGATGAATAAAATACTTGGTTCAAAATCATATCAGCATTATTGACAAATTTGACAGCAGCTGAAAGATTCCATATCACAGGCTCTTTGAATGAGCTTCTCTTTCACTCTAGACTGGGGGTGGCCAAGAGGTAGATCATGATCTACTGGTAGATCGCAAGCTAGTCTTGAGTAGATCCAGGGGCGGCTGGTGGCTTTTTAGTTTGGAGGGGCAGTAAGGCCGGCGAGCCAGTGGGAAGAGCCAGGGCAATGGTGGGCGGAGCCAGGGCACAACCCAGCAGCAAGGAGTTCCCAGGGTGAACATCAGAAGATGGAAGAAAACACAGTAGTCTAAAATGCACTTCAAGCTTAAAATGAATAACGTATAAACCCCAAGCACAGGAAAACACTGGCAAAACCCAGCAGCAGGGAGTTCCCACAGATGGAATAAAACACAGTCTAAAATGCACATCAAGCTTCAAATGAATAACGTATAAA
>QEPC01013253.1:1204484-1236244 GCA_003113815.1 Sphenodon punctatus
TTGGGGGCTCAGGAGGGGTGGGATGCAGCAGGGTGGGGAGGAATGCTGATGGGGGGGAAACAGGCTCATCCTAGGGGGTGGGGGGAGGGGGACCCCCCTCCACACCCATTCCCCCGGGGGTGGGGAGGTCAGGTACAGGGTGGGGGAGGGAAGGGTCATAACTTCTTACCTGCTGTCTCTGTGAACGGCAGGCAGTGCGCGGGAGTCTTTCTCTCGTGGGACATGAGACAGTGAGGAAGCACGCATGCGCGCTGCTCCCCCTTCCTCTGTCCCCCGAGCCAAGATATCTCGCCAGGGCTGTCAGCGTGACCGCCCTGGCGAGATCTTCCATTGCGCCTATTGAGCGCAATGGAAGGCTGTAGCCCCTCCCTCCACAGCATGTCCCATACGTGCTGTGGACGGAGGAGCTCAGCCACCCAAATTGCGTTTTCCATAGGAAAATGCTTTGGGCGACTGGGACCCACTCCTCTGGAGTGGATCACAGAAGTCAAGCCGCAGCAGCCTCTGCCTTCCTTGCCTTTGCTTCAGAGCGGAGGCTGCTGCAGTGCTGTGGTCAGTTTCAGTGAAACTGACATGAAACTGACCACAGCACTGCATCAGCCTCTGCTCTGAAACAAAGGCAAGGCAGAGGCTGCTGCGGGTGGCGGGGAAGTGGCGGTGAGGTTTTTTATTTATTTTTTTACTATGAGCGGCGGCGCGGGGGCTGGCGGGGCGTTTGGGGTGTCAGTGCCCCAAACGGCCCTGGATGGTGAGCCACACCTGAGTAGATCACAGTGTGGGGGAGAGGAACCAGCCTCTTGGAGATTGCCTCTGGAGAGGAGAGTAGAACTGGTGCTTTGGAGAATATTCTGGGGTGAGGAGGGGTTAGGAGAGTGTCTCATGTGCAGTGGGGAAGGCTTTCTCTGAGAGTAGTGTGCCTCTCCATACCAGGGCTGACCCAAGGGTTTCAGGGTCCATGTGCCAAGCCTTGCTGCAGGGCCCCAAAGGCTGGCTGACACTCGCTAGAATTGGGGGGGGGGATTTTCAGGGGATGAGGGGCAGCTGGTTACTTACCTGCAACTTGACTGTCAGCTCAGCTCCGCAGCATATAACTGGCCAGCGATTCCCAGGAAGTTTACGCCCCTCCCCTCCCCATGAGGACTGACTAGGAGACACCCGGTGGGGAAAAAAACAAAAACCAGCAGCGTCTGTCAGTTTCTAGCCCATGGCGCCGCGGGGCCCCTCCCCCCACGGGGCCATGTGCCTGGGCACTGGTGGCACATGACTCGGGCCAGCCCTGCTCCACACCTTAGACTGATTGTGGTGCCCTAGAACTGGGAGCCAGTGGAAAGGATCCTGGTACATGACCTGAGGCTGGCCCCTGAATCAAGTGGATGGTGCGCACCTGAAATCTGGCCACCCATGCGCTACAGGTTCTGCTTTGGGTGAAAGGCTGGAGATATGCAATTCAAACAGGGCTTTTTGGTTTTTTTAGGGTAGAGCTACATATTGCAAAATCTAGAGCAGGCAGTGGTTCTTAACAAATATAAATGCAAAGTATTGCACATAGGGAAAAACCAGGTTTGGCCTTACAGCACGGCAGATGGGGCAGCAAGTCTCAGCACCGTCCTGTGTTAGGGACTGTAGGAAGCACCTATCTTGGGAGCTTGAGGAGTAGTGTTCTCAGGTCCCAGTCCCTCCTAGTGGGGCCCTGGAAGCCAGAGGCAGCAGACAACAGGGCCTGAAGTTGCCTCACTTGAAGCCCTTGCATAAGTCACTTCATGCAAGGCCCTAACTGCCCCTGCTTTTGGTGATCTCCCATCTCCTTCTCTTTCTCCATTCCTTGGCTCCTGAAAATGCTAAAGATAGCCCTGGAAACAACCAAAAGAAAATTCCAAATGCATGAGTATAAAAATGGAGCAGAACTGGCTAGGCAGCAGAAGAGGATCAAAACCTGAACATGAGCGAACAGACACTGTTACAAAATAAATAAATAAATAAATAAAAAAGGTCAACAAATACCTTTTGGGGCTCCATGAGCAGAGGTTTTGTGGTCCAGACACATGAAGTACTGTTTTCTCTTTAGTTAGCATTGACGAGACCTGATCTTGTACATTGTTTTCAGTTTGGGGCACTGCACTTCAAGAAAGGATGTCAACAACTGAGAGAAGAATTCTGAGGAAAAGAAAGAAAATAAAGGGATACAATGCAAGCCATATGGGGGGAAAGTTGAAGGAAGTGGGGATGTTTAATTTAGAGAAAAGAAAGTTAAGTATTTGCAGTCAGGTTAGCATGATAACCATTTTAAAAATGTATAAGCTTGCAACAAAAAGATGGAGAACATTTTTTCTCCAATGTCATAGAAAATAGATATAGAAAGAATGGGATCATATTGCAGCTAGAGGTAGTTGGGAGTTGACGTTGAGGTGGCTACAAAGACATATTGTGCCAAACACAAGGCAAAATTGCAGTGAGGTAGAATTGCAGACTAAATGTAAGAACAGTTGTTCAATAGAATAGGTTGCCTAGGGAGGGGGTGGAATCTTTGTTGAATGTTTTAAACAAACAGCTGTTCTAGCATTTGTCTGTGATGCTGAGCAAGGGTTTGGACTAAACAACTATTGATGTCCCCTTCCAACGTACAATTTTAATCTAGCAAATGTTGTCAGCAAATATTGGCAGCTTTTTACAGTTTTGTTTTAAATTATTTCTTCAGATACTCTGTATGCTGTATTTCAAATCTTTTCCCTTTCAGTGGCCACTTTGAAACTTAGTTCAAGCTGTGAGGGAAACATAGAAGTTGTGGGCAGGATTGCTTAATGGGTGTGCCAGATCATGGTCCAGATCATGGGTCTATGCCATGGATCTGTCCCCTATCCTTGTGTGCGTACCCTTATTGTTGCTCCCTTACTTACCCTAAGCTTTCAGTGGTTAGGTGTGCATGGGTGGGAGGAGGACTGGATCCAGGGAACAGATCCAGGAACTGGAAAGAGGACAAGAAAAAAACTAGCCTTGGGCTGCATTTGGAGGGCTGGAGGTTCACTATGGTTGAAACGAGAATCAATTTGATCCTCATGAGTATCTCACAAAACTCAAGAATCCTTAGAGAGATCTCAAAAAGACCTTGCTAACAATGTGAGAATCTCACTTAAAAAGGAAAAACCAACTGTGCATGCACAAAACGACCAGTTGGCCATTCTGCACATCCACAGTCCTTTAACGGCATGGGCAGCATCGTTGACGTTTTATAAAAGGGCAGCTGTTCTGGGTATGGGCAGACCAGCCTCTCTTTTCCAAAATGTCGGCAAGGCTGGCAGCACCATTTTGGAAAAGGGCTGTGCATGTGCAGAACTGCACAGTGGCCATTTTGTGCATTCACCATTTTTTTTTCTTGTTTTTCCCCCCCAGGGTGGAGTTTGTGTCTGCAAAAAAGAAGAGAGTGAGATAGACAGATGTCAGACTGACACAGGATGTGAAACTCGGCTCAGGACGAAGTACATGCATGGCTCCAGTAAGTAAATCGAGGGAAAAAAAAATCTCAATTGTAAAAGGGTTGAGAACCAGAGTTTTTCTTGTTTCTCAATTCTCACAGAAATCGAGCTGAGAAGCTTTATTCTTGAAAAGAATTGTGAACAAATGAGAGAAAATTTTAGCCCTGCCCATCCCTGCTATTTTTTTTTTAATATACAGTGCTATTAATATGAAGCTAACCACAGCTTTTCCAATGATATATGTAATGGAACGCCCCCTAATATGTTGCTTTATACTAATGTAAGTTACTATAGTACAAGGGGTTGTTTTTAAGGCATTTGGATTCATGCTCATGCTGTGGTTTAAAAGATACTTTCCTGCTTTTTCCTAAGTAAATAATACCTGCTTGGGAGTCAGGTGGTCTTGTGTGTGCATCTGAGTGAGATAATCTTTGATTAATGTGTTTTGTGAAGATCTGCTGGAGAATGTTGTTAAATTGATGGGCATACTTATCTCCAAAATCCTTTCACATTTAGAAATCCATAAGTTGAGCTTTGATTTTTATATATATATATTCTTCAACTAAAGCATTTGAAACATAACACTTGATGTGTAATTTATTCAGCTCTTTAAAGTGAAGAGTGAAAAATACTTTTTTTCATATTTACACTTATTAATTTATATTCTATAAAGATGGCAACTATTGGTGTTTTAAGACATGATGGGTCAGTTCTACCATGGCCATGGACTGTTCCGGGCCATGGTGGGAGCCGTCACTCTGACCAGGAGTTGACCCGGCTGCCGAACAAACATTACAGCGGCCGGGGGTGGGGGGGGGCAGGGTGATGCATGGACAGGTATCCATACAGCTCCACCTCAGTGCTGTATGGAGTGGTCCTCTCCCCTGGTTTACAGGCAGCCATGGCAGCCAATGATGGCTAGAACAACAAATCAGGCTTATAAGTGCAGATATAATACCAAAGAAAAACAACAACTGCAACATAAAAATCTTATTCAAGCAATTAATTAGGGATGTGTGAACAGAACGTGGTTCGGATGTTCAGCTGTTCAATTCGGGAACCGAGTTTGGCTTTGCTCGTTCAGTCCGGGGACCGTGTTCGGTGGAGTTCGGTTCGGCCGAACGTTCGGGGGAGATCAGTATCGGTATCAGTGGGTGAAAATAGACATGACACTAACCATCCGTTAACCACCCTTGGTGGTTATTTATGCATGTTGCAGGGCTGCATAGGGCACCAATACAGCCCTGCAACATGCATAAATAACCACCAAGGGTGGTTAAAGGGTGGTTAGCATCATGTCTGTTTTCACCCAGTATCGTATGGTCCTGTGATCGCTTCGGAAACTGGAAACCAGAAATTTGAGTGTGTGCAGAGCTTGTGTGGAGAGATGTGTGTGTGTTATGGCTGGCTGACTGTGTGGTTTTCTTTGGTGTGGTTTGGCTAGTTGGTTCTGAGCTGGTGGGTGTTTTGTTTGGCTGTTTATTGACTGTTGGAAAGGAAAAAGGAAAAAAAAAATGAGGCTTAGGAAGGTGAAGGTGGAGGAAGAAGAGGCAGGACCTTCTGAGGTGGTGGAGAACGGCTCCTCATTAGAGGAGCAAGAGGGCACAGGAGGTACCAATGTTTCCAGGTCTGTAAATGTTATTTTTGTTTATTTTTCCATAGAACTTTGAGGACAAGAAGAATACTATTCTTTAGAGTGAGCTCACTGACGTGCAGTGGGTGGTGGGCAGTCAGGCGGACAGTGGGCATCAGTGGGTGGCATTGGATGTCTGCCAATGAGAGAGATGGTGTGGGGGGGCTCTTCCAGCAGTCAGGCAACAGGCAAAGGAGAAGCACCCACCAAAACACGTGCCAGCCAGGGTTTCCACCCCTAGCACTCCAAGAAGGGCAGGATTTGCACTGCCAGCCAGGGTCTCTCCAGTTGCCATCCCTAGCACCCCAAGAAGGGTAGGATTTTCATGTGCTAGCCAGGGTCTCTCCAGTTGCCAACCCTAGTACCCCAAGGATGGCAGAATTTGCACATGCCAGCCAGGGTCTCTCCAGTTGCCATCCCCAGCAAGGAGGGAGGACTAGAGCCATCACCATAAATGCATGATATTATTCAGGTGTTGTTTATGTGTTCCTGTTTCAGAGAGGGTGATGATGCCACCCCCACTGCTGGTGCCTGGGCCAAAACCCCATGAAGGTGGAAGTCGGAGCTGCTGCCAGAAAGCAGGCACATGAGGTCTATGGTCTGGCAGTATTATGACAAGCTGAAAGGCGGATTTGCTGTATGCAAGGTAAGGCACAGGGGCTGGAACAACAGGGAATGGATTTCCCTATGACCTGTTAAGAAGTTCCCTGCAGAGAGAGATTGGCCACCCACCCACTTGTGGAGACAGAATGCAGGCAGGGCTTGACATACCATTGGTCTGACACAGTATGGAACTTCTTATGTTCCTATCTTTTTATGTTCTTTAGATCTGCGGCAAAAAAATAAAAAGGGGAAGTCAGGGGACGACATCTGTCCTAATTGGCCACATTGAGAATGTGCACTGACAGAAGGTGACACGGTGGGACTCCGGTGTGGAGGAGAATCACCAGAAGGGGGGGGGGAGGCATGGCAGAAGCACTGGTATCACAGCCCTTCCCCCTTCTCCAGCTCTGCTGAGGAGTCTCCCTGGGAGGAGTCTGAAGCAGCAAGGGCTTTTCAGGCCCAATTCGAGAGGCCGACACAAGACTTCATGGAGGCAAAAAAAATATATATGGACGGGCTAAGACTGCAAGCCCTGATAATGGAGAACCGGCTGGTGGAATGGTTCCAGGAGGTTGAGGTACAGGAACACAAGGTGGAGGCTTATTCCCAGTACCTCCACGTTGAGATTGCCAACCTGGAACTGTACCGTCAGTCAGTCTCCAAGTGGCAGGCAGACATGGCAAGGGCCGTAGACTTTGCCCACCAACATGGGTACCAAATGGAGGAGGACGTGATGCCCACCCCTAGGTCCCGTGCACCCCTTTCACCTTTCCCCCACATTCTGGGGAGAGGCACACAGAGTAGACCCCTAAGTTTCCTTTCTTTTTATATGTATTAATGTTTGGTTTTGGTTTTATAAAGTTTTATTAATGTGTTGTTGTTGTTGTTGTTGTTTTAAAAGTTTTTATAAAAGTTATATTTGTTGTTACGAGCTTTGTTTTGCTAACCAATTTTTATCCCTCTGTACTGAAGTTCTGGCAGGTGGCAGCATCTCATTGCATATACAGCTTGTCAGATCCCTACCTGAGAGCAACAGCATGTGTAGTAGCGCATTAGCCCCAAGATGTGCCAGCAGCAGGGTCTCAACTAGCAGACAGCCCCCCAGGAGGGACAGGGCTTGTGTCTGTGTGGGTGTGCCAGAGAGAAAGAGAGACAGGCTCATTGGCAGCGGGCAGCAGGCGGTGGGTGATGGTGGTCAGAGGGGCTCTTTCATCAGCTTCAGCGGGCATCTGCGGGTGGGTGTGGAGGAGTAGGCTGGTGGGGAGGAAGGCTGGCATGTGAACATCAGTGGCCACTGGCCAGTCAGACATAAGAAGCGGCAGCACCCAGACAGATGATGGATCTTGGAACTGGTGTGACTGCTTCTGAATGCAGTGGAATGGAATGACAGCCCCCCATGACTAGAATGATGGTCCCAGAATCTCAATGATGGTTCCTGGGACGGGCATGACTGCTTCAAGTACAGTAGAATGGCAGCCTATGGGAATTGAATGATGTCCCTAGAATTAGTGCTTGGTTGGGCACAGTTCATTCAATCATGTGATAGGTGGTAGCAGGTACAGGAGGGCACACAGGCAGGCACATAATTACATTGTGTGTTATTTCCATCTCATTCAGGTAGGGTTGCTGCTGGATGTGGCCAAGGACAATGAGTATGAGCACAGATGAGAGTTCTTGCTGGTTCTCGCAGGTGGCAGCTTGAGCTGGATACACCTCTCCTCCTCCACCCCCATCTCTCTCATTTTAGCGGGGAGTCTCTCCCTCTCTCGCCATATAGTGCAGGTGACAGCATGAGTGGGATCGTGTCTGTCTCTCCTTCTAGCAGTGGGGAGACTCTCTCTCTCTCTCTCTCTCTCTCTCTCTCTCTCTCTCTCTGAATAACAGGTTGCTAACTCATAAAGAAAAGGTGGAATGACAACTCCCTGTGAGCAGAATGACAGGGCCCTGGAGAACCCTGAGGGTGGGTCCTGGGGCTAGAGTGGCAGCTTCTAGATATTGGACAGCCCTCCCTGCCAGTAAAGTAGTCCCCAGAACCCTGACGGTCGGGCCTCGGGCTGGAGTGGCTGTTTCTTTATGCCATGAAATGACAGCACCCTGTGAGCAAAATGATGGGCCCAAGAACCCTGAGGGTATGTCCTGGGGCTAGAGTGGTAGCTTCTAGATATTGGACAGCCCTCTCTGCCTGTAACATAGGCACCAGAACCCTGATGGCGGGTCCTAGGGCTGGAGTGGTTGTTTCTTGATGCCTTTTAATGATGGGCCCAGAAACCCTGAGGGTGTGTCCTGGGGCTAGAGTGGCAGCTTCTAGATATTGGACAGTCCTCCCTGCCAGTAATGTAGGCCCCAGAACCCTGATGGTGGCTTCTGTGACTGGAGTGGCTGCTTCTTGATGCAGTTGAAAGATGGCTCTCTGTGAGCGGAATGCCGGGGCAGAGAACCCATGGCACATACAGCAGAGGCGGCGTTGGCAGCAGCAGCAGACTTTGGATTGCCTGGCAGCAGAACCCTTGGCACAGACAGAAGAGGCGGCGTTGGCAGCAGCAGCAGACACTGGATTGCCCATAGGCAGCATTGGCAGTATTGGCAGCAGGAGCAGACATTGGATTGCCCAGAGGCAGCATTGGCACAGCAGGAGCAACAGACATTGGATTTCTGAGAGACTTCTACAGTTTACAGGGTACATGGGTACAGACATTGGATTGACCAGGCACAGAACCCGTGGAATAGCACAGACAGCAGCAGCAGCAGGATTTGCCAGTGTGCAGCTCCCATGGAGCCAGGATGGTAGGTTTTTCCAGGGAAGAGCTCCCATACAGCAGCAGACTGCAGCAGCATGATTGCGTGTGCACATTTGGATTAGCCAGGGCAGAGCACCCACGGACCAGCAGACAGCAGCTACGGGCTTACCAGGCCAGTGGGGCACATCACCCAGGTTTTCCAGGGCAGGCATAGGGGCCGGCTGGTGGGCTTACAGTTTCCCAATGTCACCCTGTGTCATGAGGTCAGTTATAAAAGCCAACCGAGGACATCTAGTATGAGAGAGAGAGAGAGGGGGGGGGCACTGGAAGGGAGGGACAGCACCTCAGCACAGCACCAGTAGCCCAAGCCTAGATTGAGGAGGAGCCCTGTCCTAAGACTGCCCCTGGCACGGCATGGTGTGTGCCACTGCCCCATCACTCTGTGGCCAGGGGCAGCTCAGGAAATCCCAGTAGTGCTTCCATTCACCTTGATGAGTAACAACTGCACCACCAATTTGGCCCCCAGTCATAGGCAGTGCTGAGAGCAAATGTCCCCCACTATGGAGAACACCCACTTTCTGGTGACACTGGTTGGTGGGCAGGGCAATATACCCTTGGCCATTTTCAACAGGGCCTGCCACATGTTGACCTTGCAAGTCCAGTAGGCCAATGGATCACTGCTGGGATCGATGCATGGCTCCTCATCCAGGTAGGTCTCCACTGATGCTGAGGTGCCGTTGTACTCCCCTATATAACTCTGTCTGGGCACCACCTCCACCACTGCCCTCAGTCACGCTACTTGCCCTATTGTGGAGGACCCCATGCTCCCCAGAGTGGACTGCACATAGGAGCTGCTGCTGCTGGCAATAGGGGTGCTGCTGCTGCTGCTCATCCTGCTGCTGGTGCTGCTACCACTAGGGCTGGGGACAGGGATAGACCCCACTGGCTGAAAGGGGTGGCTGCTCCCACTCCTACCATACCCAGGGACATCCTGCTGCATAGCCCACTCTGCCTTATGGACCCTATCCACCAGCTCACCTTTCCAGTACCCATAGAGCTGTGTCTGGAGTGCCACGCTGCCCTTGATCCTGGGGTCCAGCATTGTTGCCAAGACATATTCCTCCCACCCCAGGAGCTCATAAAACTGGGCCTTCAGCCCTGCCTTCAGCTGATGTGCAAGGCCAAGCGTCTCATTGGCCAACTTCCTGCCCTCAGGGCCACAATCCCACCCCTGGAGAATCTCCTGCAGCCTCCCAAGGAGACTCTGGGCCAGAGGGGTCACCTGGATGATGGTGGCTGTAGAGGAGCTGATGGTCTCTGTCACTGCCAGGAACAGTCTGAGTACAAAGACTGTGTGAGACAGGATCTCTCCCATTGGACCCTGGGGTGCCCTGCTGTCCATCACCAGTTGAACCTGATGCAAGGCGGCTTTCTGCTCAAGAAGTCGGTCGAGCATCAGGAAGGTGGAATTCCACCTGGTGGACAAATCCTGGACCAGCTGGTGCACAGGGGAGCCATGCTCACCCTGCTTTGCCCAGAGGAGGACACTGCCCTTCATGCTCCGGTTAAAGAACCCGGCCAGCTTCCTCCCCCACTTGATCAAGGAGCTAAGGGTGCCTTCCCCAATCCCCTTATCCCCCAAGCCCAGAGCACCCTTGACCAAAAAATGGAGGGTGTGTGCAGTGTAAGGGATGCTCATAAAGCCCCCGTCATAGATGGCCTTTGATATATTGGCCGCGTTGTCCGTCGCCACACATGCCTTGGTGAAGGGTGCACCTGGTGTGACCCACTCCTTCACCATGGAGGTCAGGGCTGCCTCGATATTCCTAGCAGTGTGGGGGCCATCCATTACTTCTTCCTGAAGCAGGGCCAACCCATACCCTGCTTCGGGACCCCTCCTGCCCCTCCCAAATAGTGCCTCTGGGTCCTGCCACCAGTGCGCTGTCATGACCAGGTATGCATGCTGCGCATTTCTACTTGACCACAGATCTTTGGTGAAGTGGACGGTGGCACCCCCTGCCATCTTCTCCCTCACCCACTCCTTCAATGCTGCGTACAGGGATGGCACCACCTGACGACTCAGGGTGGTGCACGATGGCAGCTTAAAATGGGGGGCCAGGAACTCAATCAGCCACCTAAAGCCCATGTCCTGTACCATGGAGAAGGGCTGCTCATTGAGCGTGATCATTTTGCCCAACAGGTGCATGGTTTTTGCTTGAAAGCCATGCTACCCTCCAGCTGCTGATGGCCTTGGCAGCTGCCCCCATCCCAACTCCTCCATGGTGGACTGATGCTGCTGGTGAGGCTGCTGCTGCTTCTGTTCTCCCCCCCTAGCAGGAATACTTCTCATGCTGCTAGAGGCAGCTGTTGGTCCAGGATGCTTGCCTGCTGAAGGAGGCGGACGACAGACCGGCATGGCTGCTGCAGTCAGGAACCCGCTAGCATCCACTGCCCCTGCCTGCCCGCTTAGCAGCAGAGCACTGTTTCATGCCTTCAGGTGCCTTGCCATGGCAGTTGTCCCAAGGTTGGTGAGCACCTGCCCACGCTTCACCACCTTATATAACACAATGCACTGCAGCTACCTCCGATCATCTGTCCGCACCAACTTGAAATGTGCCCAGACAGAGGATTTTTTCCTCTCCTGCCTTCTGGCCCGCATTGGGTAACACACCACTGCCAGCACTGCTGAGAGGGGCAGAATTGATGGTGACACAGCTCTGGGAGGGACAGCCATCGCCTCAGCTCCAAACATCTCCTCTGTGGGTCTAATGTCTGCCTTACTGTCCCCAATCACGGTGATGTCCTGCGAAGGGGAGTACTGGGATCCTGAGGCTTGACTGCCCACCATGCTGCCACCACTCTCCCTTTGCCCCCTATAGCTGCTACTGATGCTGCTGCTCCTCTCCCTGCTGCCATTGCACGGGAATAAGGCCCTGCCTCTAGCAGCCAGGGTGGGATCCACCAGTCCTGGACTGCTGGGGATTGCCTCAACAATGGGAGACATTGGTGGCCCTGGAGGAACATCGGAAGCACCTGCTCCAGCAGCAGAGACAGCCGCAGCCTCATGTACTGCAGGGCTTCCAGTACCCTGTGTGGCAGTGCAGGATGCTGGCAGGAGGCACTGCCCTTCATGCTCTGGTTAAAGAAGCCCCAGACTAATGCCACTGCTGAGAGCCTCTGAAGTCTGTCTCCCAAAATCAGGCCTACGAAGCTTGGGCGTGGTGATGGGCTCTGGCTGTTGCTGCATGCTATCACTCCTCTGACATGGCCCCTACCAACTCTACCACATGCCCGATTACCCACCTTACGTGCCGAAGACCAGCCTCTCCTACTTCCCTTCTCCATGTCTTCCAACTCAAAGAACACACACAAAGATAGATAGATAGATATAATCTTTGTGTGCATAATCTTTGTGTGCATATTATATATATTGTATTCAATTTTTTTCTTATATATATATATATATATATATATATATATATATATATATATATATATACACACACACACACACACACACACACACTAACACTATCTCTATCTCTATAACTAAGCTAACTACTATGTATCTATCTATAGTAACTATCTAATATCTCTCTCTATATATATATATACAATATTACACAGGGATTTCGGGGGGAAACACAGACAGCTCACAACAAACAACACAGGGAGGGATACAAAACTGAAATGAAACTTAAATCAATCTAATCCTACTCTAAATAGTAGTAGTAGTAGTAGTAGTAGTAGTAGTAATAGTAGTAGTAGTAGTAGTAAAATTTTATTGTAACCTAAGGCTATTACAATATTATTACAGTAGTGCAATTTGACAAGTTGCAAAAAAAGAGGGAATACTGCTTGTAGAAAGGAAGACATACAGATCTACTGTACTCTAAATAAATCCAAAAACAGAGGAAGGGAATCAGGGATGGAATAGGAGGGGAGGATTCAATGGAGGGTAGGGAGAAAGAACACAGGGAGGGTTGAAAAATAAAAATAACACCTAAATCTATCTAATCAAATCTAAATAAATGAAACTAGGGAGGTAAATGTGTGCTTTGGGTGAAATAGGAGGAGGGTGACAATGGATTGGGAACACAAACTGCTGGGAGAGGGAGACTTCTGAAAACGCCTGCTGTCAGGAACAGTGGCTAGCTCAGAAGGTGTTGGAAGGGGGGGAGGGCAATTACTTTTGTTACTTGCTGCGCCCGCCTTACCACAAGCCGCATTGGCTCTGTGCAGCCTAGCCCCCCCATCCCCCATGTCCAAGCACAGACTGCGAAGCCAGTGGTCTGTGGAGAAAAAGGATGGTGATTGGGCAGACTGGCTGTTACTCCAAGCCTCTCCACCCCTGGTGCCTGGAAGTCGGGTTCAGTCGGTTCGGGTTCGGTCGTCCAAACGGACCAAGTTCGGTCCAAACTCCAAACTTTCGAACCACGTTCGAACATCCCTACAATTAATGTATTAAACTCTAGAAAAGGGACCAGTAATAAAAGCTAAACATGAAAACAAACAGTCTGTATCAAGAAATAATGAAATCCAATCCACATTAAAAGAAACAGTTCCAAGCAGCGTAAACATCTGA
Source organism: Sphenodon punctatus (assembly GCA_003113815.1). Classification (NCBI taxonomy): domain Eukaryota; kingdom Metazoa; phylum Chordata; class Lepidosauria; order Sphenodontia; family Sphenodontidae; genus Sphenodon; species Sphenodon punctatus. The sequence goes on from QEPC01013253.1 coordinate 1,217,514, forward strand.
AGGTCCAGAGTAAGAATTAAAAGTCCAGGTTCGCTTGAAAGATGTACTTTTCTCTTCTAAAATACTGGCTCAACGTTTTGCCACAAGAGTAATATGAAGCTAAGAGATGACTTTGTAAGGCTGAGAAGTCCAACTTAAAATGTTTGTTAGTGAAGATGTACCCTTTATTTAACTATAGTGAACCTCGTGGCTTTTTGGTCTTTAGTTCTAATTTGTTATTCTAAATTGTCCTTGTAAAACCCACACTTGGAAGGAATGGAGAAGATTGGGTCTCTTATTTTTTAACCTGCTCCAGAGGAAGCTAATGAAAGACGAGTGGATAAGGATCTCTCAAACTTTCCCATCTGGAAACCTCCCTTGGTTTTTTTTAACCATCCTGGGAGCAACCTTACCTCTAAAACTTCCTTCTCATTTAGTAGTATGTGGTAATATCCCTGAGATGTCTGCTTGGTGTGGCATCTTGAAAGAATGTCACATGGCACAGAATGTGACCACAGAACCCTGAATGAGATGTCTCTTACAATTAATATCTCTTAGAGCTATAGTAGTAATTTTTGCTATGGTGTTGTGGAGGAATTTTTATAATAAGTTATATAAGTTAAGTTACAATTAGCCAGAGTAAAATGGAAGACAGAGGTATGCCGGGTAAGAACCAATCTTTGCAGAAATGAGCTTTGGCCTGCTGACAAGATATAAACATTTTCTTTTCCAGGCTTTATGTCTCAGGGCAAGGTTGAGAAGCAGTTTCACACTGTTCCTTCCCACAGTAGATAGCAAATAACGACCTTGCAGCTGTTTTTATTAATTAGATTGTTTGGGCACCTTGCTAAATAAACAAGTTTAGCTATATTGTTTTGAGAATCTTCTTGCTGACTATGTAAACAATTGCTTTAACCTTTTACTTTGTATGACGTTATTTTGAGCGACATGTTTGTAGTTTGCTGCTTGAACTGGTATCTATACAATACCTATGTAATTGGCAATCCAGCAGACCAGTCTGGAGCCTTGCATGGTTTTCAGTTCTGCTCTCTCTCTCAGCGATTTGAGATTAATAAAGACATCTCTGACAGATTTTACCAACAACAGCTTGTGAATATTAAATTTTCCTCGACAGTTTTGGTGCATTGGCTGGGAAAGCTCTGAGCCCGGCTGGTTCCAGGCAGGGCTGTGGACCGTCTCTCTCCCACTCTCAGGTGCCAGATAAGGTATGGGGCCTTTTGAAAGCCCTGTGGAAGTGTGGGTGAGGGGCTGACCGTGGTCTCTGGAAATCAGACCATTGGGCAGACGCTTTCCAGAACTGGGTGGTCAATTCTGTCAGATGTTCTTAATAGTGTAGGGTAGTTTATAAGAAAAGTACAAATGACTAGTCAGTAAAAGTGTTTAGTGGAGCCACAGAATCCTCCCGAGTGGAGATTCTAAATACCTATGAAAAATCCGTGGAGATTGGGAATCGTGCCAGGAGAGGGGATTTCTAAATGCATATGGTCGATTCTGCCGAGTGGGGATTGAAAATGAAGATTTAATTTGGATATTTGTTCATGGGAAAGAATGTGCAAATTATCTTTCTGGATACCAAAATACCTACTTGATTCAAGCACTTATAAGTATCTTGTTATATTCTAAAAGTTCTTCTTATGCTACTTTTTATGTGACATAGGTCTAATGATTACATCCAGCTACCCTTCTGAAATCAGTAACTTTGTTTAGGCTGCAAACCTCCAGTCACTTATTCCGATCGGACTCCTCCTGAATGACTGGTTTTAAGGCTGTAGCATTCAAGTGGTAGAAGCCCAAGAATTGAATGAACAGACAGAACAGAGGAAGTTATTACAGGACAAAGAAGGAAAAAACAAACAAAAGGAGTTGAGTTAAATTGTTAATTAGTTTTTCAATCAGGTTCCAGCACCACAAACTATTGCCAATGGAGTAGATAATCTGTGTTTGAAACTTGAAAATATCTGCTTCAAGATGGAAAGACCCCAAACCATTTTCTTTGCTAAACCAGAAAGGTGTGGTAAATTTTGCCAAAAGCAACTATTACTCTTGTGAGGGAAGTCTCAATTAAGTTGTCAAAGGGTGCTCAGCTAGTTCTGTTTGAATGACAGCTGATAAGATATCTTCCCCCCTCTATAAATCTTATATTGATTAATTTGAAGGACAGACTCAAGAGAGTGAAATGGATGACGCATGGCCACACAGTAAAAGTGTCTGATTTTTATGCAAAGAACATATTGCAAACATTCAGGCTGTATCTGAAGAGTAAGATGTGCATCTAGAGACTCACAAAACAAGCATAAATGGTATAAAAGTCACCAGCCCAGATATCTCCCAAACTGATATCAACTGTGTTAGAAAAAAGTAAAATTAGTAAAATCATGGCTATTCTGTGCATTCTGAATGATCAATCACAAAAGACCCCAAATCTCTTATATTTTCCACAGCTTCTGGTTGGCCGCAGATTTCTAAGTTGGGATCAACAAGAAAGCAATTAATGTAACTTTCTTCCTTAGCTCAGCATTTCTTGACTGGCTTTGGCAATGGATACAATAATAAAATTGTAGGATTAAAAGGGACATCTTGAGTCATATAGTAACTCATATCCCCTACTGCAACACAGGATAACCTCTGTCTACAGCATTGCAGGTAGATTCTCATCCAGATGATTTTTGAAATCATCCAACAAAGAAAATTCCACATTCTCCCTAGGTAACATATTCTATTGCACAACACTGAAGCAATGGAATTCCGAAATAGTTAGGAAATTTTTCCTAATATTTAACGGAAATCTATCTTGCTGAAATTTAAGCCCATTTTCACTTGTTCTATCATTTGTGAGAGAGGAGAAATTTTTTTCTGTTTTGAGGAATCTCTGTTTTGACTGGTTGCAGACAGGGGTTAGAGTCCTAGTTAAGGATTTCCTGCTAGGAAGTGTTACTGCTTTTTAAGTCCTTGTTTATTTTATTAGAGCCATATTAGGTCTCAATGCTGATCCATAGTACTGTTGTAAAAGCATACAATTCTAGATAAAGTCAATGAGGCCAATCACATGCCCCACATGCCATAGGCCCCGTGTCAGGGGTGTGCACGGCTTGAGCTCACGTACATGCACACACGCCATGTGTGCTCTACACAGCAGTCCTCAGGGCATGGGATCAGCCCCACTGGATGTTTAAAAGTGTGGTTATATTTGTACTGTATATGTTATAATGAAACATACAAGAGAAGAGCATATTTAGTTGGGAATTTCAAATCAATTCAGTCAGGCCCAGAAAGAGGCTAGCTATTCAAGAGGGGAGCTGAAGAGCTAGACCCTGGTGCTGATGCTCACAGCTCTGTTTAGACTGGTTGCAGAACCCTACATTTCAGAAGGAAAGATTTTGTTTTCCTTCATCTCCAGTAGGACATCTATAAAAAGAAGGGAGACAGTCGCTCGAGGATCTGTGCTTAATGTTTACACATCTCAGAACATGCAGGCTAATCTTAGCATAAACTTTTCCTTCCTTGTCCTGTGCATCTCTTTGGGTGCTAAAGAAAGCTGTGTATTTGAACTATTAGGTTCTTGTCTTATTATTGCATATGCAAATGACCTATTACCATATTTCTTAAGTGATCAGAGTGCTAGGGCTGAAATGGCAAGCCTCTGCTGTTTCCGATGGAAAGAGCTCTTCAGCAGTGAGCGGCACGGTGTGATAGAGACATTCATTCCACTACTTTCATTCCGCTACTTTCACCATTCCGTTACTTCCACCATTCCTCTACTTCCACTGGCATTTTCCGACATGCAGTCACGCTGCAAAGTAGCAGAACAATGTTTCTTCTGACACTTTCTGAGATTATTCTGACACTTTCAAATAATTCTGATGTTGCAAAGCAAAGGGCGGAATTCCAGCAGAAAATCTGTGAAAAGTCGCAGGCAATTCTGAATGGCGGAATTAAATGGTGCGGGAAAAGGAGTTGCCATTTCAGACCTACAGGGTGCCATTCAGATTCCTGGTGAATTCTACTATTACCTCTATCAGCATTGTTACATATATAAATGGTGTGTTTTTAAAAAAAAATTGTTTTGTTTGTTGTTTTTAATCTTGATAACCTTCACTAAAGTATGTTGTCTGTCTTCCCTACAGGAGTAATTCAGGGTGTGGTTAGTTTTAGCAGTGCAAATTTGCACATCCTTTTTTGTGTGCCTTTTGCCAAAGATGGGAATTCCACTGTCAAAACAGACTGAACCCACTTGCGGTCTCAAATGGAATCAGAATGAGGAGGGCATGATTTTGCACAACACTGGGTATTAACAGAAAAGACAATACCCCATACGAGGTGGGTGTTCATGTGTCTGTTTATTAGGTTTTTGCCCCCACCCACCATGTGACCGTCACCCACCTGCCACGCAACCCCCACTTATGGTGGGGTTTCAGAGAATGTGGAGCCTGCTGTGCAGACAAATGCTGGCTAATGTGGACTAATGTATGCCCACATGTCTGTGTTCCATCTATTATGTTGTGTGTAACACCTCCACACATTCAGGTCCACCAGCACTATAGAGTCATGGGCAGTAGGGATGTGCAAACAGGACTGAGTTTGGATGTTCAGACTAAAAACTTAGTTCAGGTTTGTGGATTTAGTCCCGCTGAGTTTGGACTCCCCCTGAACATTCAGAAAGTTTGGTCCTGCCAGGAGGCTTGGGGCATTCCAGGGACGCCCAGGGGTACACATGGCGGCATGGCAGACAATCGGAGACCCAGCAGCAAAGCCTGGGAAGGCTTGGCACTTGGCACTCCGGGTTGCCCAGGCAGGCAGGCTCAGCGGTTGGTCCCTGGGGGTGCTTGTGGTGCCAGGGCTGGCCATCGGAAGGCTGGCTGAGGCAGGTTTTGATCTTGGCAACCTAGGCGGGTGGGTCGACAGACAGTGTGGCATGAGAGGCAGTAGGGAAGGCAGACTGGTACCTTGGCAGGGCACTCAGATAGGCTGGTGAAGACGGTGCAGCACGTGTGAGAGAGAACCATTAAGATAGGTAGGCCAAGATCGTTTAGCCAGAGGCCGACTGGAAGGCTTACAGCTTCCCAATTCCACCCGACCGGCATCATGAGATCAGTCAGATAGGCTGGCTGAGACCATCTAGTGAGTGAGAGAGAGAGAGAGAGAGAGAGAAAGAGAGAGAGAGAGAGGGCGCCGGGCATTGGGAGGGAGGGACAGTACCTCAGCAGCAGCAGCCCAGATTGAGGAGGAGCCCTGTCCCAAGACTGCCTCTGGCATGGGATGCCGTGTGCCACGGCACCATGAATCCATGTCCATGGGCAGCTCGGGGAATCCCAGGAGTGGAAGGTTCACCTTGATTAAAAGCAACTGCCCCACCAACTTGGCCCCCAGTATCAAGCGGTGCAGCGAGCAAATGTCCCACGCCATGGAGAACACCCGCTTGCTGGGACACTTGTTGGTGGGCAGGACAAGAGACCCTTGACCACTTTGGACAGGGCCAGCCACATGTTGGTCTTGCCAGCCCAGTAGGCTAAGGGATTTCTCCTGGGTTTGATGCATGGCTCCTCCTCCAGGTACCTCTCCAATGCTGCTGAGGTGCTGTCATACTCCCTCATGTACTTCTGCCTGGGCACCACCTCCACCACTGCCCTCAGCCATGCTGCCTGCCTTGCTGTGTACTTCTAGGGCTGGGGGCAGGGATAGATCCCGCTGGCTGAATGGGGTGGCTGCTCCCACTCCCGACATCCCCACAGGAGTCCTGCTGCTGCTGCTGCCGCACACTCTCAAGAGCCCTCTCTGCCTGCCGGATCATCTCCACCAGGTCACCCTTCCAGCATCCATAGAGTGCTGTCTGGCATGCCATGCTCCCCTTGGCCCTGGGGTCCAGCATGGTTGCCAAAATGTTTTCTGTCCACTACAGGAGCTCATCAAACTGCACCTTCAGCCCTGCCTTCAGCTGCCGCACGAGGGCAACAGCCTCATCTGCCAGCTTCCTGCCCTGAGGGCCACAATCCCGCTGCTGGAGAATCTTCTCCAGATTCCTGAGGAGACAATGGACCAGAGGGGTCACCTGGCATGATGGTGGCCATGGAGGAGCTGATGGTCTCCGTCACAGCCATGAACAGCCTGAGCACAAAGGCCGTGTGATCTAGGGTCTCCTATTCTGCCCCATTGTACCCTGGAGGTGCCCCGCTGTCCATCGCCAGTTGAACCTGATGAAAGACTCAAGAAACCTTACAGGTTGGGGTGTTTGACATGCCATTCATATGGTTTCCTGACACTGCTTTAAACTATTTCAGCTTAACAATGTAAGTATGAGAGACAGGAGTCATCTCTAATTTAGGTTTTTTAGTAGAAAAAACTAAAATAAATGATCTAAAGTCTTTAAAGTATTATAAAATTTTGATGGAATGTGTGTATGTAAATTCCAATTATTCTAATTATTCTAAACTTTGGAATTTGCTGAAGGTTACAGTACTCAGTTCCAAAAGTCCAGAGTCCAAAATTCTGAGGGCAAAGGCTGTTCCACGAAAAACTCAGAAAACCTCAGATGCCACTACATGCTTGGCTGGACAGTTGGGCTTCTTCTGGAAACGAAACTTATTGCCATATTTGGTAGGACGGAGTATGGGATGGGATAGTTGAGTGATGGTAAGCCCGATGTCAAGTTTTGATTGGCTGACCAAGCCAGATGGCAAGTTTTGATTGGCTGGCAGGGCAAAATAAAAGTGGCTGCAGCCATTTTCCATTATCTTTGGTGAATTTGGCTGTGTGTTACAGTGCTGAATCTGTAAGTAATCACCTGGGTGGAAGGGGTGCCTGACCTGGCCTAGAATGGTTTGCCCTGTCCTGTCCATAGGGCCAATGCTGGTGGATGGGGGTTACATTTACCTTTACCATGCCATGCTTTTAAAAAAAAGTGTTTGCAGGGTTGTGTGTGTTGTCTAGGCTGTGGCATGGCACATCAGATACTAACTGTACTGTTGTTCTGCCTGCTGCTTGCTTCGCACCATGATACCAGACCAGAGGGATCTCTCTACCTGGCTCCACTTCCCCTTTCCTGGTCTGTTCAAATTACCAGTGCCACAGTAGTACCAATGTCCTTTTTACAAAATAAGAAGGTGTACCTTGTGTCTATGTGTGTGAGATTGCATGTCTGGCTTTGTTTCTTAATTTTGTTTTCTGGGCTTGCTTTTGGTGGGATTTATTTCTCCATGCAGTTGCACGCTGTTTTGTGGGGTTGTGTGTGCTGTCTAGGCTGTGGCATTGCACAGCAGAGCCTAATTGTAAAGTGTTGTAACTTTAAGTTCTACTATTGTTCTGCCTGCTGCTTGATTGGCACCATGAGGCCAGACCAGAGGGATATCTCTGCCTGGCTTCACTTCACCTTTCCTGGTCTGCTCAAGTTACCAATGCCATGCTTTTTTTAAAAAATAAGAAGTTGCCCATAGAGTGTGTGTGTGTGTGTGTGTGTGTGTGTGTGTGTGTGAGAGAGAGAGAGAGAGAGAGAGAGAGAGAGAGAGAGAGAGAGAATATGAATATGTCTAGTTTCTTAATTGTGTCTGCTGGCTGGCTGGCTTTTGGTGGGATTTATTTCTCCATGCAGTTGCACACTGTTTTGTGGGATTGTTGTATCCTTCATGAGAGAATGTCCCACTCTTGCTAACCTGCTTTTTTGTGCACTGCTTGGTTGGCAATCATAATGGTTAAAAGTGGGTGCATTCACTGCTGATGGTGGGTCATGCTATGGCACAAGGCAACACGTGCTGAGGCGCCAACTTGGTGCTAATTAGTTCAGAGTTTCTGAAGTTCAGAAGATTTCTGAGGTCTGGAATTCGGTGGTCCAAATTCTGAAACTTTGGAAACAGTGCCAAAGTGCTGTTGAGTACCTGGGCCGATTACTCAAAACTTTGGAAATCAGACCGAGTACCCAGAAGTACAGCCCTTGCCAGAACTTCATATGTGGTGTCATGGTTCTGAATGACATTTGATCTACACTGCATGCCACTGTTACTGTTTGGAGTCACAAAATTACATCAAAGTTTCAAAATGGGATCATTAAAAAAAACCAAAAACTTGGAATACCACAGCAGTAGATAAAACCAGCATGTTACCTAGGTCTCTTATCACTAGATCATCTTGCACTCCTTAATGTTCTTCCCCTTCTTATTTAATACATAACTATTCTTCCACAATATTTCAAAAACCCATCCCTTCCTTTCTGTCCTGGTAAGCGAATGCCTTGTTGTCTTCTGCCTCAAACAATTAAATTTCTTAAATGCAATGTCAATTGGATAGCAATCTCACTTCTTCTGTTTATCAAGGAAATGGCCACCTCATTACCTGAAAAAAACACCAATGTGGAACTAATTGAAGTCAGTCAGGTTCCATATCAGTGCAGATATAATTGCAAGATCAGGCCACACTTTGTCATGAACCTCTCATATGAACATCTTTCAGCTTCGTACAAACCAATAATGAATTAAAATGTATGTTTAAAGCATTAACAAGTTACTTTAACAAGTTGCTTTGAAAAACAACTTTAAGTGAAATAATCATTACATTTCGATTTCTTGTGACTTTTGTCAAAGCTGTAGTACCTTGTCAGCTGTGAAGTGCTGCTTGGAATAATTTTGGATTCCTGACATTCAAAACACACTCGGGTTTTATTCATCTATTTTTTTATTTTTAGATGTGCTCAACCTACGGCAATGTAATATCACAATGGTTCCCCTTTAATTAGCAATTTCCTCAGAAAGGCATCAATACTTAGCACCCTTGTTAAGAGTTTTCAGAGAGTTGATTTAAATTAAAATCCAATTAGTTTAAGCTCGCATCAACCTAATTTAATTACTTTACATGTTTAGTCATTTAAGGCCTAATCCTGTAAGGTGTTAGAATGCTTGCAGCTTCCTCTGAGTGTCCTTACCTCTCATTAATTTCATAGGAAGCACTGAGTTGGTGAAAAAAAATGATAAGATAGCCCGATGCAGTCTGTGGTGGGTCTGTGCAGCCCCCACTTACATATTTGGTATATCCAGCCTAATAAACAGGCAGCCCACCTGCGTGCATTTAATGCACTTGTGGGCAGCCCCCACTGGCAGCACCAGTGAGAGAGAAAGAGCACAAGAACAGGAAGTAGAATGCTCCTTGGACACTCTAGGATTTCTGCCGATTAGGGATGTGCGAGCGCTGTTGGGACGTTCGGCACAAACTCAGCTAGTTCGGACGACCGAACCGAATGCCAACCCCCCCAAACAGTTTGGCAGCATTTGGATGAGTTCGGAGGTGTTCTGACGGGAAAAAACTGGCTGGCAGACCCAGGGAGGGGGGCAGCTGAGGAGCGGACTTCTTGGTGCCAGGGGTGGAGAGGCTTGGCATAGCAGCCAGCCTGCCCAATCACTATTCCTCTTTTCCTCAGACCACTGGCTTCGCAGTCTGCGATTGGCCACAGGCTAGGCTGCACAGAATCAATGGGGCTTGTGGTAAGGAGGAAGCAGCAAGTAACAAGAGTCATTGCCCTCCCCCCTTCCAACTCCATCTGAGCTAGCCACTGTTCCTGTCAGCAGGCATTTTCAGAAGTCTCCCTCTCCCAGCAGTTTATGTTCCTCCCAATCCATTGCCATCCTCCTCCTATTTCACCCATCCAATCCATTTACCTCCCTAGTTTCATTTATTCCATCCCTGATTCCCTTCCCCTGTTTTTGGATTTATTTAGAGTAGCATTAGATTACATTAGGTTTCATCTCAGTTTTGTACCCCTCCTTGTGTTGTTCATTGTGAGCTGTCTGTGTTCTCCCCCCCCAGCATCTTTGTAGATCGATCGATAGATTAGATTAGATGTAGGAGTTAGCTTAGTTATAGAGATAGTGTGTAGTGATTCAGTTTTAACACTTTATCGTGTGTTTGTAGGACAAGGCCTTTGTAGATATTAGATAATATTCCATTTAGTTCCATAGGTTTTAGAATAGTTAATAGCAGTTAGAGTTAGTGTAGCAGGTATATATTATAGTCCACATTTGGATAAATAAATAAATAAATAAATAAGATATAAAAACATATTCCTCTACATTCTTTGGGTGGGAGAAATGGAGAAGGGAAGCAGGACGGGCCGGTCTACTGCCTGTAAGGTGGGCAATGGGGCACGTGGCAGAGGTGGCAGGGGCCGTGACAGCAGAGTGGCAGTAGGCATCAGCAGTAGCCTGAGCCCATCACCATGCTCCAAACTGCACAGACCTGATTTTGGCAGTCAGGCTTCAGAGGTTCCCAGCAGTGGCACTAGGAGTATGGTTCAGCTGCGCCTCCTGCCAGCGTCATCCACTGCCATGCAGGGTACTGGAAGACTGGCATTCCAGGAGGCTGCGGCTGTTTCTGCTGCAGCTGCAGGAGCAGGTGCAGGTGCTTCAGGGTCAGATGTTCCTCCAGAGCCACCAATGTCCCCAACCACTTTATTGATGTGATCCCCAGAAGTTCAGGGCTGGTGGATCCCACCCCGGCTACTAGAGGTAGAGCCCAATCCCTGGGCAATGGCAGCAGGGAGAGCAGCAGCAGCAGCATCTATAGGAGGCAAAGGGAGAGCGGCAGCAGCATGTTGGGCAGTCCATGAGCCTCAGGGTCCCCGTACTTCCCTTCATGGGACATCACTCAGATTCGGGACAGTGAGGCAGACAGTAGTCCTATGGAGGAGATGTCTGGTGCTGAGGCAATGTCTATCCCTTTGAGAGCTGTGTCACCACCATGTCCTGCCCCTCCAATCAGCGCTGTCAGTAGTGCGTCACCTGGTGTGGGCCAGAAGTCAGGAGGGGACAAACAATCCTCCATCTGGGTGCATTTTAAGTTGGTGTGGGTGGATGATCCCAGGGAGGTGCAGTGCACTTTGTGCCAGAAGGTGGTGAAGTGTGGGCAGGTGCTCACCAACCTTGGCACAACTGCCATGGCGAGGCACCTGAAGGGATGCCACAGTGCTGTGCAGCTAAACGGGTAGGAAGTGGCAATGGATTCCAGTGGGTTCCTGACTGCAGTGGCCAGTCGTCCACCTCCATCAGCGGGCAAGCATTCTGCTCGAACAGCTGTCTCTAGCAGAAGGAGTAATATTGCTGCTAGGGGGAAGCAGCAGCAGCAGCACCAGCAGCATCAGTGCACCATGGAGGAGCTGGGGTGGGGGCAGCTGCAGAACATGGAGGGCGGAATGGCTTTCGACTGAAAGCCACGTGCATGTTGTTCAAAATGATCATGCTGGATGTGCAGCCCTTCTTGGTGTTTGGGGACATGGGGTTTAGACACCTGATTGACTTCCTGGCCCCCCAGTTTAAGCTGCCCTCATGCACCACCCTGAGTCGGCAGGTGGTGCCAGCCTTGTACCGGGCTTTAAAGGATCGGGTGAGGGAGCCATTGGCAGGGGCTTGGGGTGCCACTGTCCACTTCATCACAGAACTGTGGTCGAGCAGGAACGCACTGCAAGCCTACCTGACAGTGACGGTGCACTGGTGGCAGGACCCTGAAGCAGCATTTAGCAGTAGCAGGAGGGGTCCCAAAGCAGGGTATAGGTGGGCTCTGCTTCAAGCAGAAGTCATGGACAGCCCCTACCCCACTCAGAACATCAAGGCTGCCCTGGACGCCATGATGAGGGAGTGGGTCACACCAGGTGCGCCCTTCACCAACGGATATGTGGTGATGGACAACGCGGCCAACATATTGAGGAAAGTCCACGATGGGGGCTTCACCAGCATCCCTTGCATTGCACACACCCTTCACCTGATGGTCAGGGATGCTCTGGGATTGGGGGAGAAGGGGACTGGGGCAGGCACCCTTAGTTCCCTGATCGAGCGGGGGAGGAAGCTTGCCAATTTATTTAACCAGAGCGTGAAAGGCAGCGATCTCCTACGGGCAAAGCAGGCCAAGCAAGGCTCCCCAGTGCACCAGCTGGTGCAGGATATGTCCATCCGATGGATTTCGATGTTCCTGATGCTCGAGCAGCTTCTCGAGCAGAAAGCTGCATTGCATCAAGTTCAACTGGTGATGGACAGCAGGGCACCTCCAGGGTACAATGGGGTGGAATGGGAGATCCTGACTCACATGGTCTTTGTGCTCAGACTGTTCCTAGCTGGGACGGAGACCATCAGCTCCTCCATGGCCATCATCAGTCAGTTGACCCCTCTGGTCCAGAGTCTCCTCATGAGGCTTAAGGAGATTCTCCAGGGGTAGGATAGTGGCCCTCAGGGCAGGAAGCTGGCGGATGAGGTTGTTGCCCTTTTGCGGCAGCTGAAGACAGGGCTGAAGGTGCAGTTCGATGAGCTCCTGAAGTGGGCAGAATACATAAATCTATAAAATAAATAAATAAATAAATAAATAAAAAAAAAATTTGGGCAACCATGCTGAAACCCAGGGTCAAGGGCAACGTCGTATGCCAGACAGCACTCTTTGGGCACTTGGAGGGTGACCTGGTGGAGAGGGTCCGGCAGGCAGCACGGGATCTTGAGAGTGCGCAGCACCAGCAGCAGTAGCAGGAGCCCCATGGGGATGTTGGAGGTGGGAACAGCCACCCCTTTCAGCCAGCGGAATCTATCCCTGCCCCCAACTCTAGCGGTAGCAGCAGCAGCAGCAGGCTGAGCAGCAGCAGCACCCCTATTGCCAGTAGCAGCTCGTATGTGCAGGGCACTCTGGCGAGCAGGGACTCGTGCACAGCAAGGCAGGCAGCATGGCTGAGGGCAGTGGTGGAGGTGGTGCCCAGGCAGAGGTACGTCAGGTAGTATGACAGCACCTCAGCAGCAGTGGAGAGGTACCTGAAGGAGGAGCCATGTATCAAACCCAGCAGTGATCCCTTGAACTACTGGGCCAGCAAGACCAACATGTGGCTGGTCCTATCCAAAGTGGTCAAGGGTCTCTTGTCGTGCCCACCAACGAGTGTCCCCAGCGAGCGGGTGTTCTCCATGGCGGGGGACATTTGCTTGCTGCACCGCCTGAGACTGGGGGCCAAGTTGGTGGAACAGTTAATTTTTATAAAGATGAATCTTCCGCTACTGGGATTCCCCAAGCTTCCCCAGGACATGGATTGATGGTGCAGTGGCACACGCCATCCCATGCCAGAGGCAGTCTTGGGACGGGACTCCTCCTCAATCTGGGCTGCTGCTGCTGAGGTGCTGTCCCTCCCTCCCAATGCCCATCACCCACCCTGCCTCTCTCTCTCTCTCTCTCTCTCTCTAGATGGCCTCGGCTGGCCTATCTGACTAACCTCATGATGCAGGGTCGCATTGGGAAGGTCCCAGAGTGACTTTCCTACTGCCTCTCATGCCATGCTGCCTGTTGGCCCATCCGCCCAGGTTTCCAAGCTCTAACCCTGCCTCAGGCTGCCTTTTGATGCTCATGCCACGCTGCCTATGTCCCCGCCTACCTGCCCAGGTTGCCAATCTCGAACCCTGCCTAAGACTGCCTTCCGATGTTCATGTCATGCTGCCTGTATGCCCGCCCGCCCCCCAGGTTGCCAAGTTCAAAGTCTGCCTCTGCTAACCTTCTGATGCTCATGCCATGCCGCCTGTCTGCCAGCCACCTGCCCAGGTTGCCAAGATCAAAGCCTTCCTCAGGCTGCCTTCCGATGCTCATGCCACGCTGCCTGTCTGCCCGTCTGCCCCCCAGGTTGCCAAGATCAAAGCATGCCTCAAGCTGCCTTCCGATGCTCATGCCACGCTGCCTGTTCGACCCACCCGCCCGGGTTGCCAAGCTCGAACCCTGCCTCAGGCTGCCTTCTGATGCTCATGCCATGCTGCCTGTCTGTCCTCCCAGTCTGCCTTCTGATGCTCATGCCACACTACCTGTCGACCAACCCACCCTGGTTGCCAAGATCAACGCCTGCCTCAGCCAGCCATCCTGCCTCAGCCAGTCTTCCAAAGTTCCTGTCTCCCCGCCCTGTGGAGAAAGCTGAAGCCCTGCCACAGCCTGCCTGCCTCTGATGCCAAGGTGCCTGTCTGCCTGCCCTGGCAACCCTGGGTGATGTGCCCCACTGGACTGGTAATCCCGCTGCTGATGTCTGCTGGTCCATGGGTGTTCTTCCCTGGCAAATCCAAATGTGCCCACACAATCTGGCTGCTGCCATCTACTGCTATTCCATGGGTTCTGTGCCCTGGCAATCCAATTTCTGCTGCTGATGCTGATGCCGCCTCTGCAGTGTCACAGGCTCTGTGTCCTGGCCATCCAATCTATGCTGCAGGTGTTGATGCCACCTCTGCTGTGCCATGGATACTGTGTTCTGACAATCCAATACCTGCTTCTGCCAATGCGGCCTCTGCTGTCTGTGCCATGGGTTCTGTTCCCTGGCAATCCAATATCTTCCTCTGCTGCCAATGCTGCCTCTGCTGTCTGTGCCATGGGTTCTGTGCCCTCGCAATCCAATGTCTACTGCTTCCAATGCTATCTCTGCTGTCTTTGCAATGGGTTCTGCTACCGGGCAATCCAATGTCTGCTGCTGGTGCCAATGCAACCTCTGCTGTCTGTTCCACGGGTTCTGTGCCCCAGAAACCCAATTTCTGCTTCTGCAGCCTCTGCTGTGCCATGGGTACTGTGCCCTGGCAATCCAATGACTGCTACTGGGTGGCTATGTGATTCACCACTGGGCAAGGCTTAACTAATTGGCAGAATAGTTTGTTCAGATCATGAGAGTAGGATGCAAGCCTGCAATGCCCGTCCAAGCAGGGGTGCCAGCCACCGAGCCCTAGCCGGGCCTTTGCCGCTGTTCTGCCGATGCCAGTCAGCCTGCAATGCCCAGACAAGCAGGGATGCCAGCTGCAGTTACAATTCTCTGGCAATCCAATGTTTGCTGCTGGTGGTGGTACCACACGTCAGCCATTTGCTCCTCCCTCTTGTAGATGGGCACATCTCGGATGAGTGTGCTGGTGGCGGTGGCTGGATGTCCATGAGATTCACCACCGGGCAAGGCTTGCCCAATTTGCAATAGAGCTTCTCAGTTGAGTACATTGCCAGTCAGTCTGCAACTTCTGGCCAAGCAGGGGTGCCAGTCACTCAAGCCCTGGCGGGGCCTCTGCCACTGCTCCATCAATGCCATCCAGGCTGCAATGCCTGGCCAAGAAGGGGTGCCAGACATTCAAGCCCTGGCCAGACCTCTGCCACTTGATGCACCAATGCTAGCCCAACTGCAACACCCAACATGCAGGGGTGCCAGCCACTCCAGCCCCAGAACCCACCATCAGGGTTCTGAGGCTGTCATTCTGCTCACTGGGAACCATCATTTCACTTATTTGTAAATGTCCCACATCCAGGCCAGCCAGCCTGCAACGCCCGGCCAAGCAGGGGTTCCAGGCACTCCAGCCCCAGGACCCACTGTCTGGGTTCTGGGGCCTACGTTCCAGGCAGGAAGTCTGTCATTTCACTTCATTGTCCACAAGTGTCCCACATCAAGGCAAGCTAGACTGAAATTCCTGGCTGAGCAGGGGTGCTTTCCACCGAGCCCTGATCTAACCTCTGCCACTAGTCCACCATTGCCAGCCTGCAATGCCTGGCCGAGCAGGGGTGCCAGCCACTCCATCCCCAGGACCCACTGTCAGGGTTCTGGGGTCTACGTTCCAGGCAGGAAGTTTGTCATTTCACTTCATTGTCCACAAGTGTCCCACATGAAGGCAAGCCAGCCTGCAACACCCAGCCGAGCAGGGGCGCTTGCCACTCCAGCCCCAGGACTCACCATCAAGGTTCTGGGGCCTACGTTCCAGGCAGGAAGGATTGTTATTTCACTTCATTTTCTGCAAGTGTCCCACATCGAAGCCAGCCAGCCTGAAATGCCTGTCTGAGCAGTGGTGCCAGCCACAGTTACTGTGTCCGGGCAATCCAGGCATATGCTGGTACTGCACGTCATTCATTTGCTCCTCAATTTTGTAGATGGGCATAGCTCAGATGAGTGCGCTGGTGGGCGGGTCTGGGTGTCCATGAGATTCACCACCAGGCAAACTTGTCCAAATTGCAAGAGAGCATCTTGAGCTCAGTCGAGTATGATGCCATCCTGCAATGCCTGGCCAAGTAGGGGTGCCAGTCACTCCAGTCCCAGGACCCACCATCAGGGTTCTGGGGCCTACATTCCAGGCAGGGAGGGCTGTCCATACACATCATCCATAAACTGCCACTCCTGTCCCAGGACCAAATGCCAAGGTTCTGGGGCCATCATTCCACTCATGGGGAGCAGTCATTCCACCACATCAAGAAACAGTCACTCCAGCCCCAGGACCCATCATCAGGGTTCTGGCACCTTCATTCCAGGCAGGGAGGGCTGGCCATCTACATCATCTAGAAGCTGCCACTCTTGTCCCAGGACCCACCATCAGGGTTCTGGGGCCATCTTTCCACTCACGGGGAGCTGTCATTCCACCACATCAAGAAACAAAGCCACTACAGCCCCAGGACCCATCATCAGTGTTCTGGGTTCTACGTTCCAGGCAGGGAGGGCCGTTGTTCCACTTCATCCAGAAGCTGCCACCCCATCCCCAGGACTTACCCTCAGGGGACTGGGGACTGGGGTCTACGTTCCAGGCAGGGAGGGCTATCCATCCACGTCATCCAGAAGCAATAGGGCTGCTGCTGATGCTCAGCCTGATGCTGGTGCTGCTACTGCTAGGGCTAGGGGCAGGGATAGACCCCGTTGTCTGAAAAGGGTGGCTGGTCCCACTCCCACCATCCCCACGGGAGTCCTGCTGCTGCTGCTACTGCTGCTGCTGCTGCCACATACTCTCAAGAGCCCTCGCTGCCTGCCAGACCCTCTCCACCAGGTCACCCATAGAGCACTGCCTGGCATGCCACACTGCCCTTGACCCTGGATCCAGCATGGTTTCCAAAATTTATTCTGCCCACTTCAGGAGCTCCTTGAACCACACCTTCAGCCCTGCCTTCAGCTGCCGCACCAGGGCAACCACCTCATCCACCAGCTTCCTGCCCTGAGGGCCACAATCCCACTGCTGGAGAATCTCCTCCAGCCTCCTGAGGAGACTCTGGACCAGAGGGGTCACCTGGCTGATGGTGGCCATGGAGGTGCTGATGATCTCTGTCATGGCCACAAATGGTCTCAGAACAAAGGCGGTGTGAGCCAGGATCTCCCATTTTGCCCCATTGTATTCTGGAGGTGCCCAGTTGTCTGTCACAAGTTGAACCTGATGCAAGGCTCAGGAAGCCGCTCGAGCATCAGGAATGTGGATTTACACCTGGTGGACACATCCTGCACCAGCTGCTGCACTGGAGAGCCTTGCTCTGCCTGCTTTGTCTGGTGGAGTTCGCTGCCCCTCACACTCTGGTTAAAGAAACTGGCCAGCTTCCTCCCCCACTCGATCAGGGAGCTTGGGGTGCCTTCGCCAATTTGCTTCTCCCCCAAGCCCTGAGTGTTCCTGATCACCAAGTGAATTGTACGTGTGGCACAAGGGATGCTGATGAAGCCCCTTTGAAGACTGCCTTCAGTATGTTCATCGTGTTGTGCATCACCATGCACCCCTTGGTGAAGGGTGCCCTGGGCGTAACTCACTCGCTCACCATGGAGGTCAGGGCTGCCTCGATATTCTGAGATGGGGGGGAGGGAGGAGGGCATGGCATTCATGACTTCTGCCTGAAGCAGAGCCCATCTATATCCTGCTTTGGGACCCCTCTTGCCACTCCCAAATTCTGCCTCTGGGTCCTGCCACCAGTGCACTGTCACTGCCAGGTAGGCATGCAGTGTGTTTCTGCTCGACCACAGGTCAGTGGTGAAGTGAACGGTGGCACCACCAGCCCCTGCCAGCTGCTCCCTCACCCACTCCTTTAAAGCCCGGTATGAGGCTGGCATCACCTGCCAACTCAGCGTGGTGTGCGAGGGCTGCTTAAACTTGGGGGCTAGGAAGCCAATCAGGCATCTAAACCCCATGTCCCTGACCACTGAGAAGGGCTGCCCATTGAGCACAATCATTTCCCCCAACATGCATGTGGCTTTTAGTTGAAAGTCACGCCGCCCTCCATGTCCTACAGCTGCTGATGGACTTGGCAACTGCCCCAACCCCTGCTCCTCCATAGTGCAGTGACACTTCTGGGGCTCAAATGGTGGCTGCTGCTGCACCAATGACAGTGTTGATGGGAGGGGCAGAACATGGTGGTGACACAGCTCTCGGAGGGACGTGTAAGTTTCCCTGTCCAAAGTTGCTAAGGGTCTGTTGTCCTGCCCACCAACGGGTGTCCCCAGGAACCGGGTGTTCTCTATGGTGTGGGACATTTGCTTGCCGCACCAACTGAGATTGGGGCTAAGTTGGTGGAGCAGTTGCTTTTCATCAAGATGAACCTTCCACTGCTGGGATTCCCTGAACTGCCTCTGGATATGGATTGATGGTGCAGTGGCACATGTCATCCCATGCCAGGGGCAGTCTTGGGATGGGGCTCCTCTTTAATCTGGGCTTCTGCTGCTGTGGTGCTTTCCCTTCCTCCCAATGCCTGGCGCCCACCCTGCCTCTCTCCCTCTCTCTTTCTCTCTGACTAGATGGCCTCGGCTGGCCTATTTGACTGACTTCATGACTCCATGTGTCATTGGGAAGTTGTAAGCCTTCCAGCCTAAATACATTTCCAGTACGGGCGGGAAACCGGTAAAATCCGGTATCTGATAATGCCGGTACCGGGTGTACCGGCATTATCGGATTCAACCCGGTAATCCGGTCCAGGGTACCGGATTCCGGGTACCGGATTTTTTACATTGCAGCCATTTAAAAATGGCTGCAATGTAAAAACTTAAAGCCCCAAATTAAAAAAAAAAA